>PVJH01007343.1:0-93783 GCA_004026705.1 Nesogale talazaci | reverse complement strand
CCTCCCCTTTTTTTAATGAATCATTTTATTGGGGGGCCTCTACAACTCCCATCACAATCCCTAATAACATCAGTTGTGTGCAGGCCACTTTTACACACCCATTGCCATCATCACTCTCAAAACATTCTCCCTCCCTCCAGGCCCCCATTATCAGCTCCCTATATTACACCTTATATTACCCTTCCTCCCCCCCTTCCCCTTGAACTCTTAGTAATTTACCAATTATTTTTTCATCCTGTACACTGTACAATGTGTCCCAACACTCACTTCCCTATATTTCTTTAATGCTTCCTCTCCCTAATATTGTGACCCTGCAATCTACCATAAAATTTGGCTAGACCAGAGCATGTACACACAAGGACACACAGAGCTGGAAACACAGGGAACTCAGGACACATAAAACCCTCAGGACCAATATTGAGAGTCTCCATACCAAGAGGAGAAGGGGAAGGTGGGGGAGAATGATGGAACTGATCACAAAGTTCTACATAAAACCCCCTTTCAGGGGCCTGGTCAACAGAAAAGCAGATGGAGGGAGACATCAATATGCATAAGATATAAAAATTATAGTACTTTATTGATTATCAAGGGTTCATGTTGGAAGTAAGGGAGAGGCAAAAGGAAGTGAAAAACTGATACCAAGGGATCAAGTAGAAAGCAAATGTTTTGAAAATGATTATGGCAACATATGCACAAACATGCTTGACACAATGGAGTTAGGGATTGTGATAAGAGTGGTATGAGTCCCGAATAAAATTATTTCTTTAAAGATAGATATGAAAATGATTGAGTAAGGCTTGACATAACCCTAACCAGTTGACATTAAAACCATTCCCTGTCCCAAATCCATTTTTGGTATTTCCTGGGGACTTCATTGTTCTGCTTCCCTTACTGCTCTGTTATAAGCCCTTAGTGCTTCACCTCAGCGTGGTGGCGTCAGATCAGGCACAATTCCAACACTGTGTCTTCAGTGTAGTCCTCCATAGAGCTATGGGTCAGTGAGGGATCTTGGGAAACACTCATAAAATTCAACAAACAGACATTGAACTATGTGTAGGCTTTTAAGTGTCATTGGTTTTTTTGTTGTTGTTTTTCTTTTGTTTTGTTTTCCTCTGTCTTGTTTTTGTGCTTATTATAGTTTCTGCAGGTCTATCTAGATAAGATAGGTGGAATAGCAATCCAGAGGAGAAAACAATGGGACCAATCATTCCAGAGGGACATGGGAAGGAGGAGGTGGGGGAAAGGAAGTGGGTGTTAACAAACCCGGGAACAAGGGAACAGCAAGTAATAGAAAATTGATGGCAGGAAAGATGGAGGACTTGACAAAGACAATGTAACCAAAAGTAATTACTGAGACCCAAATGAAGGCTGAGCATAGTACTGGGACAAGGGACAATAAAAGGAAATAGAGGAAAGAACTAGGAGGCAAAGGACATTTATAGATGTCTAAATATAGGTGTGTACATATGTAAATATATGTATAAATGATTATGGGGAATATATCTTTGTACATTATTTCTAGGTTTAGTATTGAGGTAGCAGAAGGAGATTGGGCTTCTACTCAAGTGCTCCATCAATGCAAAATTTATTCTAATAACCTGGTATTCGATGATGTTCACCTTCCCAACACGATCACTGAAGATAAAGTAGGTGCATAAGCAAATGTGGGGAAAAATGCTGATGATGCCCAGCTATCAAAAGATATAGCGCCTGGGATCTTAAGGGCTTAAAGATAAATGAGCAGCCATCTAGCTGAGAAGCATCAAAGTCAATATGAAAGAAGCACACTAGTCTGTGTAATCATGAGGTAGCCATGGGATCAGGTATCAGATGTCAAAGAACAAAAATCATATCATTGTGAATGAGAGAGAGTGTGGAGTGGTGATAAAAAACCCATGCGTAGGTAATTGGACATCCCTTTATAGATGTGTCTCGGTAAGGAGATGAGCCAGTCAGGATGCAGTGTAGCACCGATGAAACACACAACTTTCCTCTAGTTCTTTAATGCTCCCCATCCCCAACTATCATGATCCCAATTCTACCTTACAAATCAGGCTAGACCAGAGCATGTACATGGGTACAGATACGAGTTAGAAGCACAAGGAATCCAGGACAGATAAACCCCTCATGACTAATATTGAGAATAGCCATACCAGGAGGGAAAGGGGAAAGTGTGGGGAGAAAGGGGGAACCTATCACAATGATCTACATATAACCTTCTCCCAGAGGGATGGACAAAGAAAAGTGGGAATGGGGAGGGGAAAAAAGAAGTTGATACCAAGGGCTCAAGTAGAAAGAAAATGTTTTGAAAATGATGGCAACAAATATACAAATGTGCTTGTACAGTGAATGGATGAATGGATTGTGATAAGAGTTGTACAAGCCCCCAATAAAATGTATTTTAAATAAAATAATAATAATTTACCAAGAGGCCATGGGGGAGGGGAAAATAGGAGCTGATACCAAGGATGCAATAGAAATAACTATCTAGAAAATAATGCTTAATTCAATTGATGTATGGATTGTTATAAGAGCTGTAAGAGCTCCAGTAAAAATGGTCTAATAAAAATAAAATAAAACAGCTAACTCCAGGATGAAAAAGAAAGTAATTTTTGAAAGGGCAAGAATAGAAGGATTTTTAGAGGAACATTGACTAGAAGGCTAAATTTAAGCCACAAGATTAAAATAATATGAATGTATAGAATATGTATTTAAAGAGTAAATATTTTCATTAAAATAATTCTAGTATGAGAAAAATATAACGAAAGAACAGAAAATTAAAAAATTTCTAAAGATTACAAAAAATAGTTTTATGAGCCCCCCAATTTTTTAATAAAAAGATCATTATACTCATGGAAGTAGTGAGAAATTAGTCCATAGAGCTTCCTTTACAGAGGGAGCATGAAGACCTTTCTCTCCGGTTTATCTTTCTCCTTTTCTTTCTCTGATGGCCTGGGCTATTTATTTGTTTCTCTGCCTTCTACCTGCAGCCTTTAACCCAAATCAGCTCACTTTGGCCTCTCTCCTTGCTAGAAAAGCAGTCATGTCCTTAGGATTCATTCATAGAATAGGCTACACCAGGGCTTTTCAAACTTCAGTGCTTAAGAATAATGTGGGGACATTTAAAAACCCATTCCAAGAACCTCCATCCCTATAGATTCTAGCTTTTTAGATAAAGAACACCAGCCATGAATTCATATTTGTAAAGCAGCCAATATATTAATGTCATGGAACCACAAAGCAAAATATTAGTAGTGTGCTGGTGTTCTTTCTCGATGTGGTCGAGTCAGTTATACCTAGTGGGTACCCAATTATGCAGAAGAGACTTGTGCTCCACATAGTTTTTAAGGCTGTGAACTTTCAGATACGTATCAAAAGGCACGTAGGGTTGGGGAGTGGGGACAGCCTCAAAAAGTTCATAGAAAAATGAAATGAAAGATCATCCAATTTCCCCACAAATTTCTGAAGCCAAATAATATTTCAAAATGTCTCTTGACTGCATGGGTGTTGATCATAGATCCAATTAAAATGAAATTCTCGAAAGCGTCAATATGCTCTCTGCTCATTGTGATGTTTCCTGAGTCCAGTTGTGAGTATTTTCGTTTTCTTTGCATGAAGGTTTCAACAAAAGCTTAGGTTGCACTAAGGCATAAACAAGAACTTTGGTTGCATAGTGTTTATGTCTCGGCTTGGCTGTTGAAAAGCACCAGCAGCTCCTCAAGGGAGAAACACTGGAATTTCCCTGACCCACAGTGTTATAAGGGTCAGCACTGGAGACACAGAGTTGGAATTGTGCCGAGTCTAAACCCTAACATCAGTGCAAAACACAAAGGAAACTCAGCAGAACCACAGGAACAAAATAACAAAATATCCGAGGATTCCCCAACATAAGTATCAGAATTGTAGGCAGGTTGTGGCACTTCAACAAACCAGAGTGGAAAATATTCAGAAGGCTCATTCATAGGGTTGGGTTTTTTGAGGTGCTGTTGTTGCTTTTTTCTTTTTTACTTTTTTCTTTTTTTCTCTTTCTCATGTCTATTTAGGATTGGTAGGATAACTGATCCTGAGTAGAAAACAACATAGCTGACAGTTTTGGGGGGGCATGAGAGAGAAGGAGGTGGGAGAAAGGGCAGGGGTGCCAACAAACTCAGGGACAAGGGAACAATAAGAAATCCAAAATCAATGGTGAGGAGGACATAGAATACCTCATGGGGTCTGGTCAAGTGCAATGTAGCTGAGAGAAAGTTCTGAGAGTCAAATGACGGTTGAACGTGACAGTGGGACAGGAGGAATTAAAAAAATAGGGGCAAGAACTAGGAGGCAAAAGGCATTTATAGCGGCATAAATTTTGGCATGCACATATGTAGATACATTTAAATATAATGATAAGGATATAGGTATAATAAGTACAAATATTTAAACGTTAAGCAATGATGTAGCAGATGGGCATCCAGTCTCTACTCAAGTACTCCCATAATGCAAGAACACTTTGCTCTGAAAACCTGGATTTCAATGATGCTCATCTTCCTGACACAAAAGATGAAGTCAAAGTGGGTGTATATGCAAATATAGTAAAGAAAGCTGATGGTGCCTGGCTTTAAAAAATATAATGTCTGGGGTATTAAAGCCTTGAAGTTAAGAAAGCGGCCATCTAGCAGGGAAGCAAGAAAGCCCACATGTAGGAAGCACACCAGGCTGTATGATCACGAGGTGTTGACAGCTTAAGGTATTAGGTAGGGATCAGAAAATCCCAAACAAACAAATATATCTATGGAAATGAGGGTTAGAGTGGAGCTCCATAGGCCATCTGTAGATAATTGGACATCCCATCACAGAAGAAAAGAATGCACAGCACCAAAGGCACACACAACATTCCTCTAGTTTTTTACTGCTTCCTCCTCCACACTATCATGACCCTAGCTTTACCTTACAAATCCAGCTAGACTGGAATATGTACACTGGTACAGGTACAGTAATGTGGGGTACCAATACCATGAGCGTAAGAGAAAGGTGGAGGGAGAAGGGGTGGCAGGTGGGGAGAGAATCAGGGAACCAATTACAATGGAGCACAGTTGCCCTCTTCCCCAGGGGAATGAACAACGATAATGTGGACATAGGAAGACAGCAGATAGTGTAATATAAGAAAATAATAATAATTTATTATTTATCAGGGGTCCATGAGGATAGGAGGGATGGGGATTGAGGGAAAAAAGAGACATTGATACCAAGTACTCAAACAGAAAGAAAATATATTTAAAATGATGAAGGTAACATGTACAAATGTGCTTGATACAATTGACGTCTGGATTGTCATAAGAGCCACCAATAAAATGATTTATTTATAATAAATTAATAATAATATATTTTTGCTAAAGAGTTATCATCATGGTATCTCACAGAGGGCAGTTCTTTCCTATCCTATAGAGTCATTATGAGTCAGCATGAACTCAATGGCAATGAGCTTTGCTTTTGAAGGTGTAATCCCTATTGAAAGGTAAAAGTCCACCAAGTTCGTTTTACTTTCAGCAAACAAGGTTGAGCCACATGTATTTTTCAGGCTGTTAATGAGTCTTCCTCCAATTCTGTTGTCGCCTTCTTCATAGAGTCCAACTTCTGGCATTATTTGTTCATCATACATATTTAATAGATATAACTAAAGGATACAACCTTAACACACATTTTTCCTGAATCTAAACCACGAAGAACTCTCTTGTTTTCGTAGAATGACTGTTTTTTGCTGTATGTACAGATTCTATTAGAGCACAGTGAAGTTCTGGAATTCTCATTCTCCAAAATTATTCATGTGGGTTTTTTTATTCTGATCCACACAAATACCTTTAAAAGTCAATAAAATACAGGTAAACATTTTTTTCTGATAATCTCCGACCAGCCAAATTCTCACATTAGCAATAATAGGCCTCATTTCAAGTCTTCTTCTAAACTTAGCTTGAATTACTGGAAAAATTTCTGGAAATTTTCTGGCAAAAAGTCATTGTACAGTTGATACAGTTTTTTAATTGTCTATAATAAAATTTACTTGCATATGAAATTAATATGTTCGACAATTGCACATTCTGTTGGGTCATCTTTGAACACGAATATAGTTCTCTTCCAGTTGTTTCCTGAAATAACTATCTTCCAAATCTCTTAGAAGAGACTATTGAGTATTGAAACATCTGAATTAGTATTCTGTCAATTTGTGTTAGCCTGAGATTTCACCAATACCACTAATGTAATTTGTACTTTTTCCTTCAATAACATTGGATTTTCATGACTGGACACCTCCTGAATGATTGCCATCCAATTCTTTCTGGTACAGTGAATGTGTATTCATTTCATCTTCTTTTGGTGCTTCTTGATTGGCTAAATATTTTGCATGTAGAATTCTTCAGTGTTACAACTCAAGGCTTAATGTCTTCAGTTTGAGCTGTGCATATTCTCTTCATTTTCTACCGCCAGATTTTTGTACATTTCATGATTGAACTTTACTTTGTCTTCTCAAGCCACCCTTTGAAATCTTTTGTTCAACTGCTTTATCTTGTCTTCCATTCACTCTAATTACTCTATGTTCAAGATCAAGTTTCAGATTCTCTTCTGACATCAATTTTGATTTTTTTCTTCCTTCTCTGTCTTCTTAATACCTTTGCCTTCTACATATATGTTGTGCTTTATATCATCTCGCAAGTTATCTGTGTCATTAGTGTACAATGCATCAAATCTATTATGAATATTATCTCTGAAGTAAAATGAGACGTATTCAAGGCCATACATTGATTTTTTTTGCTTGTTCTAATTTCTTCAGCTTCAACTTCCACATAAGCAATGGATATTCTTTTCCACAGAAGGCCCCTGGCCTTGTTCTAATTGATGATATTGAGCTTTTCCAGCATCTTTTCCACAGATTTAGTTTATTTGATTCCTGTGTATTCCAGGAACTTTTGTTGTTACAAAAGGTATTTACAACAAATAAATCTTTTGGCTTGCAAAAAATCCATGATGCAATCATCATCATTGTCTCTATCACCACGACCAGATATTTTAGCTACTGAGTTGTGTTAGTCCGGGTAGACTAGAGGGACAAATTTATAGACACACATATGCATATATGGGAATGGTTTATATACAAAAGGAATGGAATACTGAGAAAGCATCCCAACCCAGTCCAGTTCAAAGTTGTAAGTCCGATATTAGCCCATATGCTCGATACCAGTCTATAATGTCTCCTTCCAACTCATGAAGTCACAAGTCAGTGGGTGTAGAATTTCAGTGCTCGCAGTGTTCTCTCCATGGCTCCTCGCTTTCAGGGGCTAAGGGTCTGTCAACAGCATCCAGTGGCGACAGAAGCAACTCATCGCTGGCAGTGGTCCCCACGTGGCCTCTCCAGCTTCAGAGATCTGGTTCCACCAGGGCAAAGTCGTGTGGCTTCTCCTCTGGCTCCTCCGATGCTGCCATCTTGTCTTGTGTGTGATTCATTGTCCCTGAGACTAACTCCTCACAACCAGGGCGATAGCTTCTCATCTTCACGAGGGAAATATCATGAGATTTCCCAGAATTTTCAGGAGAAAGCCATGCCCGCACAGAGGTGTCATTGGCTACTCAATGGCTATCTCCAGATTAACAGGCTAGACTCCACCCCTACATCTCAATCAGGAAATTAACATAAGCACATGACTGCCACAGAACCCCCCCTTGTTAACTTAATATTTCACATAACTCTGTAACCATATGTAACCTTCAAATAAACAATAAAATCATATCTATACCTAACAGGATAAAACTAAAATGCATACAATTCACCATGTATCACCATCATTTAAAAATAACATTCTATATGTGAACAAAAGATATACTGTGCTTTTCAACTGTAGTTACAAAATATCTACACCTTGATCCTATAATCCTATGAATATATATTCCACCACTTATGAGAGTTTGCAAGCCAACCACCGCATTCATTCCCCCATTTTGGATATCTAATTTCTATATTGCCCACTTACATCAACCCAGCGCTCTGAGGAAACAATCATATCCAGTGTAAAGAATCTTTATTCCAGTTGGAAATTCCTGAAGTGTCTCCATTAGCAAAGTCAAATCAGGACACGCCACCCATAAAGTCAGCAGCGATATGCACCAGTTCACAGACACAAATAGCTTCTGTTCCTCTGGTTGGATTCTGGTCAACGCAATGTGGGCTGTCTCAGCCTCACAAAGGTAGCCATTGGTCACCTTCCCTTTAGACCAAGGTCCCATCACAAATTCTCAATACACCTACCTCTCTCATGCTAGGTCATGAACTTCAGACCAGTCAACCTGCTCTCATCACCTCTATTTCCTGTGAACTAATTCCCATGGGTGTCAGTGGCCAAATTCAACCCGCTTATTTATTGTGGCAGTTCTCCTATTTCTACTCAGAGAGTAGATTCAGGTGGAAACCGAGCAAACATTTCAGCCTGCCACAGGTTTCCTTAACATTGAGTCCCAGAGAGGAGTTATCTTTATGGTTCAAGATTCCTTTGCTTCTGAAAATAATCACTACATCCCTACATCTCAATCATGAAATTAACATAAGCACATGACTGCCACATGAGTCTTCTTTATTCCAAAATTTTAGATGACAATTACCAGTAATTATGAATAGATTTTGATTACAAGTTTGATCAACTTCAGACTGTAGAAGTTGCTAAAATATTCAATTTCTTCATCTTTGGCATTCATGATTAGTGCATAAATTTAACAATAGTTGTATTAATCTGTCTTCTTTGTAGACATATTGATATTATCACTGAGATTATTTTACTTGAGGATAGATTTTGAAATGTCCTTTTTGACACTAAATACAATATGGTGTGTCATCAATTTGTCATTGTCATTATTTAATCCATAATGGCCAAGACCAACAATGTCTAGGATACTGGTCTTTATGAATTCCATCTCTTATTTTTTAACTTCCGAATTGTCTAGATTCATATTCTGTATATTCTTTGTTCTCCTTAGATGATTGTAGCTGTTTCATCTCATTTTAAATTGTGTCAAATCACCAAATAACAGTACTGTGAGCGTTACTCCATGCCATTAAGGCTGACTCTATTTTAAGGAATTAGCTCTTTCCAATCATATTTTGAGTGCCTTTTGACTTGAGGTTCTTACCTTTTCCACTTTATCAAATATTTCACAGTAAGGCTTTTTGGCCAATATATTTCTAAAAATATATCACCTATCACCAGGCCTTCGATCCTTTTCTGTCTTAGACTAGATGATCTATTGAAAGGCATACACTATTGGCGCCACATTGATATTTCAAATAAGGGTAACAGAGCTTCTAGCACCACAGAAACATGCCAACCACAAACTTATGATAGACTGAGAGATGAATGTGGTGGATCTAACTAATATAAATTATCTTAGCACAAGAAAACTTCAGGTAGGAGAATCACTGTTCCTTTCCCCATCATACCAAAATTATCTAGCATTTTGGGTAGAAGAAACAGAGAAAGTTTTTGTTCAAAATATTCTGATCAAAACTAAAAATAAAAGTAGCTTCAAAAATGTAAAGTTTCTGAATGATGACATTAAACTGACAGTTTAAGTGTAGCCATGAATGAATTTGAGTGATACCAGCTTGTTAAGTCAAACAACTGACCATTTAAAATTAATTTTCCATTTTTCTTGTAAAGGCTCTAATGGGCACATAATTTTGTCCAATTAATTGGCCAGTAAAGACAAAGTTCCTTTTGATTAGTTGTTTTTCCTTGTCATTTTTGCTATTTTCTAAAATGTAGGGGTTGAATTTTCCTTTGGAAATGATTCCTCTGACTTCATGTCAAAGAAGTGATTAGTATTTTTCATGAAAATTCATTTGCAGGAATATGTTACTCTAGAAGAAATATATTGAGGAATGTGTGCAAGAAAGTGTTCTAAATAATATTGGGGGGGCAGTGGTTATTTTATGATGATTATTGAAAATGTAAAGCCCAATTTGGAGAACCAATTTCAAAGAGAAAATAATTTAAAAAAATCTCCTTCAACAAGTGGTGCTGGAAAAAAGTGGATATCTACCTGAAGAAAAACAAAGCAAAACCCTTACCTCACTCCATGCACTAGAATAAACTCAAGGTGGATCACAGACCTCAAAGTAAAACCCCAAACTATTAAGGTCATCAATAAGGGAATTGGGACCAACCTGAGAATTTTGGCACAGGGATTATATAGGCTATCAGAAATAGGGAAGGACATAAGCACTGAGGAGGCACAAATTGACAAATTGACAAGATAAAATACCTGTGAACATCGAAAGAATTCACCAAAAGAGTAATACGAGAACCCAGGAACTGGGAAATCATTTTTATCAATGGCAAATCAGATAAAGGCCTTATGACTAAAATCTACAATACCTTAATAGATTCCAAAAAGAGCAAAACTAACTGCCCATTGAGGAGGTGGGCAAAGGACCTGAACAGAAGTTTCACAGAGGCAGTAATTTGAATGGCTAATAAACATATGCGAAAATGTGCCTGATCATTAGCCATAAGAGAGATATAAATCAAAGCAACAATGAGAAACCACCTAACACCCTCAAGGATAGCCCAATTCAAAAAATCAGAAAGCAAAATGTGTTGGAGGTGCTGTGGGGAGACAAGAATTCTTATCCACTTCTGGTAGACCTGTTGGTATATATAGCCACTATGGAGATCAATTTGGCAATACTAAAAGAGATGGAAATTGAGCTACCACATCATCTAGCAATCCTTCTACTGGGTATAGCCACAGAAGAGGCAAGCAACAAACCACAACCAGGCATCTGTGCTCCAATGTTTATTATAGGACAGTTCATAATTACAAGGAATTGGAAACAACCCAAATTTCCATCAACTGATGAATGGAATAAAAAGCTGTGGTACATACATACAATGGAATACTACCCATCACTGAAAAGCAATGATGAATGCATGAAGCACAACACAGCATAGGAAGAACTGGAGGAAATTATGCTAAGTGAAGTAAGCCAAGAGCAAAAGGACATGTACAGCGTGAATCTGCTGGGATAAGCTTAAGAAATGCAAAAGGGGCATAGGGAAAAAGCTATTGTATGTAGAATTTCATGGATGGAAGCCCATGAAGTATGGAAGGAACAGACCAAATCCAGGCCTACATATGGTAATAAACAGCATTGGGGAGGTGAGGGGAGGGGAGATGGTGATGTATATGAGAGAGAATGGGGTACTAACCCACCCAAGGTGAGTGTATTGTTTATATGGTCCTCTCTGTTCATAGGCTGTTCTGAGTGGGAATATCGTCCTCAAGGCTCAGTGGGGCAGGATGCACTCCATTCTTTTCCTCCCCATTCATTTGCTCTCCTGTGCTCAGGTCAGGCATGAAACACTCCCCATGCTGCTGCCTCAGTGTTGTCCTCCAAAGCAAACTGTCCTGAGGAGAGAGGTGACTACCAGGATGGGAAGGGGAAGGTTGGGGAAGAAATGGGGATTCGAGCACAATGATATAACCCCACCCAGGCAGATGAACAGCAGAACAGTTGGTGAAGGGAGACAGTGGGTGATGTAAGATATGAAAATAATAATTTATAACTTATGAGGGTTCATGAGGAAAGGAGAGGAGAGGGAGGGGCAACTGAGGAACTGATATAAAGAGCTCAAGTAGTAAGAAAATGCTTTGAAAATGCTGATGACAACATATGTACAAATATGTTTGATACAATGGATGAATGTATGGATTATGATGTAAGAGCACCCCAATAAAATACTTAATAATATTTAATTATTTAATAATAATTTTTAAAACCCTGCTGCTTGTTTTTTCTGGTGGTGAAAATTTAACACTACTTTTCACATTTGAAATCAAAATATTATTTCAATTAGATTAAACAATTTACCAAAGTCGCTTACATAATTGGTCTCAGAGTGCCTTTTAAAGGTGCCATTCCATCTGTGCTGCAATGCTCATTGCTATGCATTTCACAATTGCAAGGAGTTGGAGACAACTCAAATTTCCATCAACCGACGAATTATTTAAAAACTGGAAAAAATGTGATATGTACATACAATGGAGTACTATACATCGCTGAAAAGCAGTGATGATTGCATGAAGCATATTGCCGCATGGGAAGAATTTGAGGAAATTATGTTAAGTGAAGTAAACCAAGTGCAAAAGGATAAATACAACATGAGTCTGCTGAGGTAAGCTTAAAATAGGCAAAAGGAGCATAGGGAAAAAGCTACTCTATACAAACATTCTTGTTGATAAGATCCAGGTAGGTAGGGTTGGGACAAGCCCAAATCCAGGGATACATATTTACCCAACTAAACAGGAGGGGGGAGGAGGAAAAAAAGAAAGCAATGCGTAGCAGGGGAACAGGGCACGAACCCACCCAAAGAAAAGATATTGCTTATTATCTCCATAGAGAGAGGGACCACACTTAAACAAGTGTTCCAGGATGTGAATGCAGCATGACAGCATGGAGCAGGGAGCCAGTGGAGAGTTCTGAGGGCCCATCCCCTATTCCAAATATGTGGATAGCCACCCTTTTCTCCAGAATAATTTACTTTAGAGGACAGCACTGAAGTAGCTGCTCAGGGAGAGGGGCATGACTCATCAGCGCATTTGGGAGCAAATAAAGGTGGAAGAAGAGAGTGTGGAGCACATCCTGGCCCAAGAATCCTTGAGGATTATATCCCTGCTCAGAGCAGCTAATGCACAAAGAGGACCATATGGCTAGCCCCACTATGAGACAAGAAATCCCTCTCTGACTCATGGCCCTATGAGGGACAGCAGTGGAGACACAGTGTCTGGATTGCACCCAGGTTGACCCTACCACACCAAGGCAAAACACTAAGGGCATGCAGGAGAGCAGCAGAGGAAGCAGAGCAAGGAGGTCCCGAAGGAATACCAAAAATAGACTTTGGGGCCAGGTTGTGGCACCCCATTGGACTTAACAGGAGGACACTCCTAGAGGTCAGGAAATAGACCTTGAACTATTTGCAGGTTCTTCTTTTCTATTTTTTTAAAAATTTATTTATTTATTCATTTATTCTGGACATTGTTTTTATTGTTGTTGTCATCATTTTATTTTCTGTTGTCGCTTCATCTTGCTATGTCTTAGTTTTGTTGTGTGCATATTACTGTTTCTAAAGGTCTGGCTAGATATTATAAGATGGATGAGAAGTCTGGAGTAGAAAACAATGGAAACAATGGTTCCAGGGGACCTGGGAAAGGGGGCCATGGGGGTAAGAATGTGGTGTTGACCAAATCAGGGACAAGGGAACAACAAGTGATCTAAAGTCAATGATGAGAAGGGTGTGAGAGGTCTGATAGGGATTGATCAAGGATAATGTAACAGAGAGAAATTACTGAAACCCAAATGAAGACTGAGCATGATAGTGGGGCAAGAGCAAAGTAAAATGAAATAGAGGAAAGTACTAGGAGACAAAGGACATTTATAGTGGTCTAAATAAAGGCATGTACATATGCAAATATATTTATATATGATGAGGAAATAAATCGACATGTATATATTTATAGTTTTAGTATTAAGGCAGCAGATGGACATTGGGCTTCCACTCAAGTACTTCCCCACAGCTAGAACATTTTGTTCTATTAAACTGACATTCCATGATGCTCACTTCCCAGACATGATAACTGAAGACAAATTTGTGTATAAGCAAATGTGGTGAAGAAAACTGATGGTGCCTGGCTATCAAAAGATACACCATCTGGGTTCTAAAAGACTTGAAGCTAAATAAGCAGCCATCTAGCTCAGAAACAACAAAGCCCACAAGGAAGAACCACACCAGCATGTGTGATCATGAGGTGTCAAAGGGATTGTGTATCAGGCATCAAAGAACAAAAATTATATCATTGCAAATGAGGGGGAGTACTGATTGGGGATCCAAAACCCATCTGTAGGTAAGGGGACTTTCCCTTACAGAAGGGTCACAGGGAGGATGAGCCAGTAAGGGTGCCATGTAGGAATGATGAAACATATAACTTTTCTCTAGTTCTTCAGTACTTGCCCCCCACCCACCCACACACTATCATGATCCCAATTCTATATTACAAATCAGACTAGACCAGAGGATGTACACTGGTACAGATAATAACTGGAAACATAGGGAATCCAGGACAAATGATCCCTTCAGGACCAGTGGTGAGAGTTGTGATACCGGAAGTGGAGGGAAGGTGAAGTAGCAGGGGGAAACAGTTATACAGATCTACATATAACTTCCAACCTGGGGTACAGACAACAAGGAAGTGGGTGAAGGGAGACATTGGAAAGTGTAAGATATGACAGTATAACAATTTAGAAATCATCGCATATTCATGAGGGAGGAGGAGGAGTAGGGAAGTAGGAGGAAAATGAGGAGCTGACACCAAGAGTTTAAGTAGAAAGCAAATGTTTTTAGCATGATTAGAGCAACAAATGTATAAATGTGCTTGACATACAATGTTTGTTTGTATGTATGTATGTATTGTGATAAAAGTCTGAGCCCTCAATAAAATGAATAATAGAAAAAGAATTGAGGACAGCTAATAAAATGTCACCTGATTTAGCATCTGATAAATAAATAAATATATGTCTCATTCTTATTTTGCTATATGACACCCAGCACTTTTTTCCAAAAGACAATTTTTAGACTAAAGCTTTCAATCTCAAGGAATTTATGTGTTAGTCCATGTAGACTAGAGGAACAAATTTCATAGCCATGCATATGGATATAAGGGAATGGTTTATCTACAAAAGGAATAGAACACTGAGAAAGCATCCCAACCCAGTCCAGTTCAAAGTCATAAATCCGATATTAGCCCATATGCCCGATACCAGTCCATAATGTCTCCTTCCAACTCACGAAGTCACAGGCCAGAGGGTGCAGAGTCCAGGCACTGACAGGGTTCTCCTCATGTCTCCTCGCTTCCAGGGCTCAGGGTCCATCAACAGCATTCCGTGGTGGCAGAAGCAACTCTTTGCTGGCAGGGGTCCCCTCAAGGCCTCTCCAGCTTCAGAGGTCTGGTTCTATCAGGGCAAGGCCATGTGGCTTCTCCTACGGCTCCTGCAGGAGCTCTGACTCTGCCATCTTGTCTTGTCTGTGACTAATTGTCTCTCAGACTAACTCCCAACAACTGGGAGATAGCTTCTCATCTTCACGAGGGAAATATCGTGAGATTTCCCAGAAGTCTCAGGAGACCACACAGAGGTCTCATTGGCTACTCAATGGCTATCTCCAGATTAACAGGCTAGACTCCACCCCTACATTTCAATCATAAAATTAACATAAGCACATGACTGCCACAATTAAATATATCTTCATATTGTATGAACTGAAATAAAATCAATTAACCTGGGCATTTCTTTAAAATCATAGCACTGAACCTTGTGTAACCCACCAAACTCATTTTTATTGAGTAGATTCTGACCTATAGAGGTGCAATATGCATAGAATCACCTGATAGGGCTGTCAGGGCTGCAAATCTTTGTTCAGGAAGCTAACCACATATTTCTCTTGCAGAGTAGACAAGTCAATAATCCTTTGGCTGGCAGCTAAGCATTTTACCCACTTCATCACTGAGGGTCCTTGAATCAAGGTATATAAACTACTTCATTTTAAGATGCATGCACAGACACGTCCATGGGCCTAGCAGTATGCCAAAACAAGCAGCATAATCATCAGTTCAAGACTGTGCATGCATATACAATGGTGATCTCTACTGTTGGCATCTTACCGTGCATTCCTAAACCAATTAAAATCTGCAATTGATATTGATTTTCAAAAGCCTCTCTAAATTTCAAAATGAAGGTTCGTTCATAAAACTCTAGAAAATTATCTGACATGATCTGGTTGATCCATAAACAGGTAGGTTGACTTATTCCAAATTTCCATTTAGATGACCCCACAGTAAGTAGATTCCAATGACCTCCCATCTTTCTAGTTTTAGTGATCATTGCCTTTTATTATCAGCATCTTTAGCAATTTGAATTTTATTTGTCTTTGGAATTCACACCCATCACATATAAACTTACAGATATATTTTGCCGCACACACAATACACAAACATTTACACTGAATGTGAAGGAGAGATGGATAAATAAATGGTAGCATTTATTAGTTGTGGTAATCATGCCACAACCTTTGGGAATGTTCTGATTCAGCTGGATTATCCTTGGGAATGGGATGCCATTTCTAGTGAGAAAATAACAGTTTTCTTTTTTCCCCCACATCACTGACCTGGTGGGAGTAGGAAGCCCAGCCTTGCTCCTGGAGAGCTGCTGCTGGATTTGAACCATCAAGCCTATGGGCCTCAGTCAAAATTACAGTTTTCTGTGTGGCTTCTTTCTTTTCTATGTCATGTATTTTACCGTTTTCTCAATTTGCCTATTGACTTTAGCCCAGTGATCAGCATTTGGTCCCATGTCTTCAAGCAACTGAAGTCCTGGATTTCGTTTACAAAATTATATTACAATATCTTGAGTGGCAAATCATAAAATGTACATCTGCTAGTGAACATCTAAAAATAACAATCAATAACTCATGCACAACAATATTGTGTGTATTCCCTCTCACTAATGATAAAATGTACAAAATAAAGAACAAAAACAGACATTGCTTTTAAGTGTGATTTCTCATAATGTAAATACATCAAAAGTTGGGATTATCTGCACTCTTTCTTACTGTATTCAAACCAAGTCCACTGGCAGTGAATTCAGGCTGATTCACAGAATCCCTATGAAGGGTTTCTGAGACTTTTAATGATATGGGATCAGATAGCCATATTTTTCCCAAGGAGTAGCTGGTGGATTTAAACTACTGACCTTGTGGTTAGGAGCCCAATGCTTATCCTATAGTGCACCTGAACAAAATAACACATTATGAAATTATCTATGCTCTTCAATGTCTCTCTCTTAAAAGATACGCTCTCCCTTTAAGAATTTTTGACTTATAGAGAACTGACTTGCCCTTTAATGTTATGTAAATGTGCCCTCCCTTTGAAATAATTGAATCAAGCCACACCCAAAACAAATTTGTCATAAGAATCCATTTCATTTGATGCCAGTTAAGCTTCTAAATCACTGAAAAAGACATCCAGCCTTGCCTTAAACTAAAGTAAGGCAAAATAAGAACTGCATGTACCTATTCTGACTCATCTATAAATTTTATTTAAAGGCACACTTATGAATAATCTTGTTTGAAATCCTTGGACTACCTGTATGTATATGTATGTGTGTAAAATTTATATGAGAGGGACTTCAAAAATTCATAGAAAATTTTACTATCTTTTAATTAATTTAAGCCATGAATTTTTAAAGTCCCTTCAAATAAACATGTATAGACATGTATACTATAGATAAAATTGAAACAAATGAGAATTCCAGAGAACTTCATTTCTGTGCTCATGCACAACCTGTGCATGAATCAAGGAGCGATAGTGTGAATAAAAGTAGGGAAATTATTTAAACTAGGAAAGGTATCCATCAGAGTTGTATCCTTTCACCATAACTATTCAATCTGTATGCTGAGAAAATATTCTGTGAAGCTGAATTCAATGGAGATTGTATTTGAGGAAGGTTTATTACAACCTGAGATATGCAGGTGACACGCTTTCTCTGCTCAAAGCAAAGAGGCCTTAAAGCATTTGCTGGTGAATATCAAGGACTGCAGTCTTCAGTGTGGATTACAACTTAATATAAAGAAAACTAAAACCCTCACAACTGATCAAATAGTCAACATTATAAATAGAGAAAAATGACATTTATAAAGATTTCATCTAGCTTAGATCCACAATGTTTGTGGAATCAGCAATAAATAAAAGGACTTTTGCACTGGTAATATCTATTGCACAAGACTTTAAACATTTTAAAGTACCAAGATGTCACTTTGAGAACTAAGGCACACCTGACTCAAGCATGAATCACCTTTATGAATGTGGAATTTAGACAATTAATAAGGAAAGCCACAGAAGAATCGATCCATTTAAATTAAATTCTGGGAAAGAATACTGAAAATACTGTGGACTGCCAGAAGAACAAATCAATGCCTTAGAGAGGAAGTACAGCCAGAATGCTTCTTAAAAGCCAGGAAGGCTAGACTTTATCTCATGTGTTTTAGACATATTATCAGAAGAGACCAGTCTATGAAGAAGGGAAACATTCTTGGTAAAGTAGAAGGGCAGAGAAAAGGGGGGAAATACTTAACAAGATGGGTGGAAACTGAATGCAACAATGGTCTCCATCATAACAATTGTGATGATGGCACAGACTTGGTAGTGTTAACTTATGTTGTACATAGAGTTGCTATGAGGTTTAATAACACCTGACAACAATAGACATACAAATATACGATGGTTCAAAAAGTTCATGGAAAATAGAACTACAAAACAGTGGAAGTTTTCTGTGAGATTTTGAAACACTCTCATATAGTTACAGGCAGACCGTGATTTACAAATAAGACTCATTCTTAAGTATATCAATAAGTTAAATTTGTAGATAAGACTGAAAAGTTCTGAGAGTCTAGCCCAAATCCCAACTACATGGACAGCTGTCCCTCCTTCCAGGGGAGTTTCTTTGGAGGGTAGCACTGAAGCTGCACCTTGGGAAGAGGGACATGTCTTACCAGAGCACATGAGTGCAAATGAAGGAGGAGGAAGAGAGAGTGGAGGGCATCCTGGCCCACTGAACCTTGAGGATGATATCCCCACTCAGAATAGCCATTGCACAGAGAGAATCATATGACTGGTTCCACTATAAAACACAGCATCTCTCTCTGACCCAAGGCCCTACAGGGACAACAGTGAAAAAGCAGAGCAGGGATTGTACCCGGTCTGACTGCACCATACCAAAGCAATGCACTAAGGGTGTGCAGCAGATCAGTAGGGGGAGCGGAGCATGGATCTCCCCAGGGAGTGCCAAGGATATACTTTGGGGTCAGGGTGTGGCACCCCATCCAACTCAAGCGGGGAACACTCCTGGAGGTCAACGAACACACCTTGAACATTTACAAATCTTTCTTTTGCTATTATTATTTTTATTTTTTTACTTATTTATATACTTTTCTGGACACTTTTTGTTGTGTTTGTCACCATTTTGTTTTCTTTTGTTGCTTTATCTTGCAATGTCTTGTTTTTTGTACATATTATTACCTCTGGAAGTCTAGGTAGATAAGATAGGCTGGGTGAAAAGTCTGGAGGATAAAACAATGGGACTGATGGTTCCGGAGGACATGGGAGATTAGGAGGTGGGGCAAAGGAGGTGGTTTTGACCAACCCAGGGATAAGTGAACAACAAGTGATCCAAAAACAGTGACAAGGTGGGTGTGAGAGGTCTAATGGGCATTGATCAAGAGCAATCTGACAGAGAAATTACTGAAACCCAAATGAAGGCTGTGCATGATAGTGGGACAAGAGTAAAGTAAAAGGAAATAGAGAAAAAATTGGAGGCAAAGAGCATTTATAAAAAAGAGAGCATTTATAGATATCTAAATGCAGGCATGTATATAAGTAAATATAGTTATATATGGTGATTGGGAAATACATCTATGTACAGATACTTATAGGGTTAGTATTAAGGCAGCAGAGGGGCATTGGACCTTTACTGAAGTATTTCCTCAATGCAAGAACACTTTGTTATATTAAATTGGCATTCCATGATGCTCACCTTCAAGACACGATCACTGAAGACAAATGTGTGCATAAGCAAAAGTGGTGAAGAAAGCTGATGGTGTCTAGCTATCAAAAGACATAGCATCTGGGGTCTTAAAGAATAGGAAGTAAACAAGCGTTCCTCTAAATCAGAAGCAACAAAACCCACATGGAAGAGGCACACCAGCCTGTGTGACCACGAAGTCTCAAAGGGGTCAGGTATCAGGCATCAAATAACTAAAATTTATATCTTTATAAATGAGGAGGGGTGCAGATTGGGGAATCAAACCCATCTGTAGGTGAGGTGACATCCCCTTACAGAAGGGTCGCAGGGAGCAGATGAGCCAGTCAGGGAACAGTGTAGCAAAAATGAAATATACAACTTTCCTCTATGCTTCCTCCCCCACATTATCATGATCCTGATTCTACTTTACAAATCTGGCTAGACCCGAGGATGTACATTAGTACAAATAGAACAGGAAACATGGGAAATCCAGGACAGATGATCCCTTTAGGAGCAGTGGTGAGATTGGTGATACTAGGAGAGTGGAGGGAGGGTGGAGTAGAAAGGGAGAAGCGGTTACAAGGAGCTAATTATAGCCTCCTCCCTGGGATATAGACAACAGGGAAGTGGGTGAAGAGAGACATCTGACAGTGTACGATATGACAAATAATAATATAAAAATTATCAGTGGTTCATGAGGAAGGGGGAGCAGGGAGGGGGAAATATGAGGCATTAATACCAAGGGCTTAAGTGGAAATTTTGTGTTTTCAGAATAATGATGGCAACAAATGTGTTTTGCATACAATGGATGTGTGTATGGATTGTGCTGAGAGTTGTGTGATCCCCCAGTAAAATGATTTTTAAAAGACCTAAAGTAGCATATGGTTCCTGTTTAGTCACATTCGTACAAGACTAGAGACTAAAGACTGTAAGTACAGCAAGTGAAGGAGATTATGATGACAAGTTTGTTGTAATGGTTGATTCAATTGTTTTAAAATGATGATAAATTTACATAGAAAACATGTGGTAACTGGGCAATTTAGAATTTAAGGGCTTATTATTTCCATACAAGGGACTTTAGATGCTTCATGGAAAAATGAAATTAAAAAATAATGGAAATTTTCCACAACCTTTATTTATGTCCCTTCACATATGCTTATAACATATATACATGTGTATATATGCGTGTTTGTGTATTTCTTTAGACATTCGGTTAAGAATGTACAAAGGTTTACCTTTTTAGTATTTAACCCTGGCACACACCTTCATTAAGCTTAAACCATGCTGTATGCTTTTGTTCTGTTCTCATGACTGCCCCTTATCCATGAACAGGTTCCTCATGAGCATGATGTAGTATTCTGGGATTCCTGATCTTCACGAGGTTACCCATGGTTGTTTTGCAATCCATACAGTATAATGGCTTAGCATCCTGGTCAGCAAAACAAAATACACATCAGTCTGGAATTCTTTTCTTTCAGTCATGGTCCATTTGACATCCTCCCTTGTTACACATCCTCAGGATCCACCCTAACCCTCAGACTCTTCCTTTTCAGTTACATTGAAAACAGGAATCCTTGCTGATTTGGGACTTGGACAGGAGTTTAATTGGATTTAAGTTTATTCTTTTAGCATTTTTCTTAACTCAACCCTATGCCTACTTATTCATAAATTGAGTGAGCTATCAGACATTTTCTGATACTACCAGAATTAAAATGGGTATAAAGTCACTGGAGAACAACGGAACAAAGGGCATATGTTTTAGAATTAGAAAAAATATCTTTACATATTCATTTGCCAAAGAATGAGTAGCATGGTGACAGTTCAAAATGAATGCTGAAGAGGATTCAGAAAGATCAAAACACTTTCACATTGCTGGTGGGACTGTAAAACTTACCACCTCTATGGAGAACAAACAGCAGGGCACTTCCTGAAACAGATACTTTATGTCCTAGAAATCCCTCTAGAAGCCATATACCATAAAGAAATCAGGTATTCAGCATGAACAGACATACACACACCTGTGTTTATTGTATCAATTTCCATGGAAACAACCAAGAGCCTCAACTATAGAGTAATCAATAAACACTCTGATGCATTCATATAATGGAATATTATGCATCAATGAAGAACAATGGGAATTCTCAGAAATACCACAAGACATTGACAAAATTAGAGAATACTATGCTTAGCAAGCTTAGCTAATCTTACAAAGATAAATATTCAATAAGTCAATATTATAAGGAAAACAAGGGAAAAAGAAACATTGTTTATAGATCAAAAGACAAGACTGCTGACTACAATGAGGCCAGAGATGGGAGTGGGATCAGGGAGGGTGACAAGGGAGAGGCTATTCGGCGGGGTGTGTGTGTGTGTGTGTGTGTAAGGATTGGTTTTAGTCTAAGAAACTCACAAGGTCCATTCTTCCCTAGCCTATACTGGTCACTATGGATCAGTATTGTATCCATGGCAGTGACCACCAGCCTTGGGTGGGTTTGAACTATCAGTTGAGAGCAAATGACTTTCGCCACTTTGATAGGAACTAGTGTAAAACAGCAGAATTGCAGGTGAATTTATTCCAACTTTTTGCAACCCTGAAGTGCAGAGTAGCTACGTTACGCGGTTTCCAAAGTTGCAAATCTTCCTCCTGCCAAACTACAGGCCACTTCAAAGCGCTGACCTTTCAGGCAGCCTTGAGCCTATAAACAACGTGCAATCAATCAGGATTCCTAGTGGAATTCCAGGTCCTGGAATTGGTAGGTTGGTAAGGAAAGTTAGCCTTGGCTATTGTTTCTCACCACTGAAAGAATCGTGCGGCAGAAGACTTTTTGTAAACCCAATTCATGTTCATGATGGAAGGGGTAGCTTCTGGTATCAGAGCTTCCAAAGCAGCCACTGTCTCTGGAAACCCTGCAGGGCCGGAGGGTGGGGCTGGTCTTGGGACAATTTGACACTGGCTGAAGGTGGCCACTCCAGCCACTTCTGGGGAGCACAGAACAAATGTGACAGCTAGCTGAGGAAAAGGAGTGGGCTTCCCCTCCCATGCCTGCAAAGTACGATGTAATGGATGGAGGGAAATCAGTCACCCTATTAGATGCCCATGGGAAAAACCCAGACCTGGAGGTGCTCAGACAAAAGCCCCCTAGTCACAGGTAATTCCAATACCTTGGGCATATCACCTGAAGGGTATCACACAGGTGGACCTGAACACAGCTAAAGAGGTCAACCAATTCCTTCAAGCACACCTACCCCAACCAGGGGGGTGGGGAGGTAGAATAAAGGTAGGAAGCACAGTCCTGCCTGCCCGCTTGGCATCCCCTCTTGGCCTGCTGCCAGTCGCTTTTTTACTCTGCCCTCTCTCAGGGGCATGCTATAAGGAGGGCCTAGAAAAGCACCTGCGTGCCCCCTCAGGGCCCACTCCAGACTTACTTGAGGCCCATATGCTCTTGCTCTTTTGACCTCTCAGTCGCCAGAGATTCCCTAGTTCGACCCATATGGGTCTTCTTTTCCACGGGGGTTTTCATGACCATTCGTGAGCCCCAGTGTATGGCTTCGGAGCTTCGTGGTTTGAGAGCATGCATGACCTAGAGAGGGCACCAGGAATCAGGCATATGTGTCCCCCTCGATGCCCTCCCCACCCCCACAAGCTGCAAGAGAGCACCAAAGCAAGAGATAGTGGCTTGCCCTCAGTCTGCTATTTCTCCCCTCCTATCCCCAGTGACTGGGGAGGTGTGGTTGAGGGTACTGGCCGATCTTATTGGCTGAGTTTAGGTATATCTGTGTGATGTCATGTCACAGGTGCCTAAGGTGGATGTGCCCAGGTTGGCTTTCACCTGGACCAAGGTAGTCTGTGTCTCTGCATATCTAGTTTGGATTTTCCAATAGGTGTCTAAGTAGTGTGCTGATTCCTTTCCAACCCCTTTATTGTGGCATGGACAGCTAAGTTTCATTTAGCGAAGGCATTCAGTGGAGACAACCTCCTCTGTCCCAAATCTAGCTATCTTTCAGAATGATTCAGAGATTCTGAATTTGAAACTAAAGAGGAGGAATTGTTAATGAGAATGTATCAAAGAATATATTATGTGGTTAATGTATCTTATATCATTGTTCCTCATACCATTTATGTGATGAATTGACTATTATTACCAACACATCTTTGCTTATGATAAAACTGCAACTGATAAAATCCCCCAGTCACAAAAAATGCTAAAAAATGTCCAAACCCCAAGAGCCCTAACAAGTTCCTTCCAGAATCCACAATGTTCTTGGCAGGGCGTGTTGCCCCCTCAACTTCCTTTTGTAAGATTTACACTAAGATAACATTAGGGAGAGTAAATGAACTCTCTTTTGTTTTCTTTCCATAGTATGGAAGCCCTGTTAATACTGGTTGTGGTGTAAAAAAATAAGTAATTTCTCATGAGTTTCACATATTATCCTGTGGTAATTAGTGTGACGGAAATCGCAAAGAAATAAAGATCTGCTTTTGTGACTGTAGTAACTTAATTAAAAGCAAAGTCATTGCAATTCCTTCTCCTTTCTATCAAATTGGGGTAGATTTGCCACTTAACTTCTCAGGGGGATTGGTATTAATGAGTGACTGGCTGTAATAGGAATTGAACGTTCAGAGGAAAGGCAGAGTGCACCTATGAATCATAAATTGCTATGTTTAGGAAGTTCCATCCACAACCCGATTCAAAACCCTTTAACAAGGTGAACAAGCAATGATAAAAAGAGCAAAGCCCAGGAAAATGTTAGGTCTGGAAACAGGCAGTAAAGTATAGACTTAGAAATGAAACTTGTCAGTGTCTTGGGAAATTCATAATTGCATTTGGGAAGACTTTAAAGGTTAAGAAAAAAGTTTTATTTCTCTTCTACTTTTGCCTTTTGGGGGAAGCAAGTTAGATTAGTGACATGATGGTTAATAGGAGATCGCCTGGTGTCTGCAGGGGTCTTTAATTTAATATTGCCCATATCAGCATGGATAGACATAATTCTTATTCTATTTCTCCTTGGGTTTATAATATTGCTACTGAGAGGAGTTGATTTGGATAGAATTGATGGTCTTATTGTGTGCCTGTTCTTTCCAACTATTTGTTTAGTCTTTCTAGGATAGCTCAGTGACTTGAACATCTTGATCACCTACCAGGTGTCTGCCTGTTGTTTAGCAGTAGTCATAAAATGCACATAAATTCTTGTCAAGAATCCTTCGGGCTTTTTTTAGAATGCCCTTTTAATTAAGTTTCTCCTCTGCCTCCCTACTGTCTTTAGAATCCAAATGTAAAATTAGTTAGCAGTTCAAATTCTTTTTGGGGTAAAAATGGCATAGTTTAGTTTTCTAGAGGTTTCAAATTACCAATATGACTGTCATAGTGAAAATAACAAGATGCCCAAGTTCTTCTTCCCTGTCCTTAAAGTTCAATAACTTGGCAAGATAAAATTCAAGTCCCAATTTGAATGGTTTTTGTTCATGAAATGATTTCAGGATGGAAAAAAATATCCTGGATTATCCCAGTATGGCTGATATAATTGCTAGAATCCTCCAACTTGGAAAGAAAACAGAAGAAGGAGAAAGGCAGTGAAGAAAAGGAGATAGCAAGACCAGAGGTTGGAATTGGCTCGGATTGCTGGTTTTAAAAAATGGAAGAAGTACTGTGGACCTAGGAATCTAAAGTAGCCTCTAGAAACTGGAAATTAACCAAACAAGAAAACAGATTGTCTCCTAGAGACTCCAAAAAGAAATGCAGCATTGCGATTTCTTTGATTTTAGTGCAATGAGACTATGGTTTTCTGACCTCGAGAATTGTAAGATAATGCATCGAAGTCATTTTCAATCATTGAATTTGTGGTAATGCATGTGAAAGTCAGGCAATGGATAAGGAAATCCACTGAAGAATTGATGTGCTTGAATTATGATGTGAATGAAGAAAATACCCTAGACTGCCGGAAGAATCAACAAATCTTTCTTGGAAAAGGTGCAGCCAGAAGGTGCCTTGAAAAGGAGGAAGGTAGCACAATCTCTCACATGCTGTGGACATGTTATCAGAAGAAATCAGTCCTTCGAAAGAACAACATGCTTGCAGAAGTAGAGTATCCCTGAAAAAGAATATCCTGGACAAGATGGGTTCAAACAGTGGCCAGAACAATGTGGTGAAACATGACAAAAAATGCACAGGACTGAGCAGTGTTTCCTTCTGTTGTACGTAAGCTGTACGGGTTGGAACTTGACTTGATGGCATCTACCATCATCAGCAACAACAGATTTCTGGCAAACAGCCCTGAAGAGGTACTAGGTTCCTTGCTGTGCTACTGGCCTCAAGGCAAGCCATTGCCATTCATCAGCTGTCTGCTCTCATAAAGCTTTATGGACTCAGTTTGTTTTCATTTGTTGCTTTGTTTTTCTCTGTCTTGCTTTTGTGCATATTGTTATCTCGGTAGGTCTATCTAGAAAAGATAGGTGGTATAAACAATCTGGAGGAGAAAACAGGCCTGACAGTTCCAGGAGGACATGGGAGAGGGGGAGGCGAGGGAAACGAAGTGGATGTTAACAAACCCCGGGACAAAGGAACAACAAGTCATCCAAAATATGTGGCAAGGTGAGTGTAAGAGACCTGGTAGGGCTTGATCAAAGGCATTGTAACTGAAAGGAATCACGGAAACCCAAATGGAGGTTGATAGATGAAAATAAAAGAAAATAGAGGAAAAAACTAAGATGCCAAGGGCATTTATAGAGTTCTAAATACAGGCATGTTCTTTTGTAAATATATTTATATACGATGACTTATATAGATCTATGTGCATGCATTTATAGGTTTAATATGAGAGTAGCAAATGAATATTGGGCTTGCATTCAAGTACTCTCTCAATGCAAGGACACTTTGTTCTATTAAACTGGCACTTCATCATGCTGACATTCCTGATAAGATTACTGACGATAAAGTGGGTGCATAAGCAAATGTGGTGAGGAAAGCTGATGGTGCCTGGTTATCAGAAGATATAGCATCTGGGGCCTGAAAGGCTTGAAGATAAACAAGAGGCCATTTAGCTCTGAAGCAACAAAGCCCACATGGAAGAAGCACACCAGTCTGTGTGATCACAAGGTGTTGATGGGATCCAGTATCAGGCATAAAAGAACAAAAATTGTTATTATTGTGAAGGAGGCAGAGTGCTGAGAGGAGACCCCAAACCCATCTGTAGCCAACTGGACATCCCCTTACAGAAGGGTTGTGGGGAGGAGATTAGTCAGTCAGGGTGTAGTGTAGCACTGATGAAACATACAACTTTCCTCTAGTTTCTTAATGCTTCCTCCTCCCCTTCCTCCACTATCATGATCCCAATTCTACCTTACAAATCTGACTATACCAGAGGATATACACTGGTACAGATAGGAACTGGAAACACAGGGAATCCAGGACAGATAACCCCTCAGGACCAATAATGAGAGTAGCAATACCAGGAGGGAAAGGGGAAAGGAAAGTAGAAAGGGAAAACTGATTACAAGGATCTACATATAATCCCCTCGCTGGGAGACAGACATCAGAAAAGTGGGTGAAGGGAGACGTCAGACAGTATAAGACATAACAAAATAATAATAATTTATAAATTATCAAGGGTTCCTGAATGAGTGGGAGCAGAGACAGAGGGGAACAAATGAGGAGTTGATACCAAGGGATCAAGTAGAAAGAAAATGTTTTGAGAATGATGATGGCAACAAATGTTCAAAGGCTTGACACAATGGATGGGTTTATGGATTGGGTTATGAGTTGTATGAGCCACCGATAAAATGATTTATAAAAATATTTATGGACTCACAAAGTCAAAAGGGGCAGTTCTGCTCTCGGGTCACTCTGAGTGAGAATAAACTCAATGACAGTGGAGGTGGGAGTAACTTTGTTGCAGAAGCAATAGGAACCGAACTCAAGAGCCAAGCTCACTGCCACAGAGTCCATTGAGACTCGGTGACCCTTTAGGACAGAGTAGAACTGGCCCTGTGGGTTCCTGAAACTGTCATTCTTCATGGCAGCAGAAAACCTCATCTTTCTCCTTCTCAGCAGTTGGTGGTTTCAAACTGCTGACCTTGTGGTTAGCAACCCAACACATAACCCACTGTGTCAGCCAGGCTCCCGCAGAAACCTAAAACAGAGGTTTAAATCATTTCCATGCTCAAAACCAAAATTTTAAGTCCCCATTGATTTATTCTCATTGAAAAATGAAATCCGTGTTGATTTGAGTCTTGAGCACTAGTATAATTGGATTTAAATGTATTCTTTTAGTATATGTCTCAACCCCTCTCTATGCCTAGCTATTCATGAATTGAATGAGCTGTTAGTCATTTTCTGAATGCAAAAGAATAAAAATAGATATAAAGTAACTAGAGAATAAAGGAAAAAAGGGCATATGTTTTAGAATTAGAAAAAGTATCTTTAAATATTCATCTACCAAAGAATGAGCAGCATGGTGACAATTCAAAATGAAAGACCAGGTTTCATCAGATTTATGAAGTAATTAAAATTATATTAAATATTCTCAATATCTACAATAAATAGTCATCATATTCATGGGTATTTAGATGGTAGTTTTATTTAAAATGAATAAAACAGGTAATGCATAACATTGAAACATGATTAAAGCTTTTATTTTAATAGATATCTTGTTTAAAAACTATCCTAAATATAAGTTTCATTTCCTAAATCGCTATAGTCTAGAAACAGTAATATTTTTCTAAGCAGCTGTAGCTTAGAAACACAATAATATTTATTCCAGTAATATTAATGAACAGATTAAGATAGATTAGCCATCTGAATGAAAACTTTAAGCAGAGTCATTCATCCAAAATTTTTAGGAAGGATTCTTTGTTTGGTAGAGGTTGAAGTGTTTGAAATCCATTGACAAATTAAAAGGGAAAATTTGTAAAATTGTCAACATTTCTTTTTTTTTCAGTGAAAGCCAATAAACAATAGACATAAAATTTGATGAGTAGTATAGAATGTTAGAAGGTAACAAATACTAAGAAAATAGGAGCAAATTAGATATAAAAGGAGAGCAATAGTGATGAGTGATCTGATAGGACAATGAATGAGCAACTTTATATTGGCTTATCAAGCTAATTCTCATGGGAGATATGAGAGACAATTGAAAAAGTGAAAAAGGTGTAGTGTGAATCATATGGGGTTTGGGTAAGAAAAGATGAAGTGCAAATGCAGTGCAGTCTGATATTTTCTAGGAAAGGAAGGCTACTGTGTGGTTAGTGAATATGGAAGAAAAATACGTGATAACATTAGTTCAAAGAATAAAAGCCAGGAAATGCAAGTATATTGCTATGAGCTTCTTATACTATATATGAAGTGGTGTATTGCATTTGAAAATAGAATGTATTAAATTAATGTGTACATTTTTAGCTGGAACAACCACTAACTTAACAAACCAATAATGGAAATATAATTATAAAAAATATTTAATAGAAGGTGTCCCTAGATGGCCCTCCTTAACTTAACTGGTTAAGTCCAGGACTGCTAACTAAAAGGCTAGTTGTTCAGATCCACACAGAGGTACCTTGG
The DNA here is from genome assembly GCA_004026705.1 of Nesogale talazaci. NCBI lineage: Eukaryota > Metazoa > Chordata > Mammalia > Afrosoricida > Tenrecidae > Nesogale > Nesogale talazaci. Next base: position 64,590 of record PVJH01007343.1, on the reverse strand, counting down.
AAGTAAGACCGAGTGATCTGTGTCCCCAAACTCGCTGCCTTGTAAACTCAATGTGGCAGTTCTGCTCTGCACACATGGCACGGTACACATGAGTTGGATATGCCACCATAGTCACCATCACCAATAATTACTACAACAACAACAGGTAAATAATTTCAAGAAACAAAACCAGTAATATGAGTAACAAAAATAGCCAATTTGAAAGAAAAAAAAGAAGAGCAGATTGGTCAAATAAAAAATTAAGATGCTAGACTTAAAGATCGAAAATAATATCAGTGGTTGGTTATAATAAATGTTAATGGAATAGAATTTCAGTTAAAAGCACAGACTGTCATACTGCTTATGAAGTCAGACACAAGTATACAAGGAAGACAAGAGATGATTGAGAATACACTGATTAAGGAAATATAATCACAATGGAGCTAGAGCAAATAATCCTTGGTAGTAAAGCAAAATATTCTATAACAACCACACTAAAAGAATGATAAATGGTGGGGCAGAAAAGGGGAACCAATTATAAGTATCTACATATACCCCCCTCTCTGGGTTATGGACAACAGGGAAGTGGTTGAAGGGAGACATTCGACAGTGTATGATATGACAAAATAATAATTTCTAAATTATCAAAGGTTCATGAGGGAGGGGGACCAGGGAGGGAGGGGGGAAATGAGGATCTAATGTCAAGTGCTTAAGGAGAAAGAAAATGTTTTGAGAATGATGATGGCAACAAATGTACAAATGTGCTTTGTGCACAATGGATGTATGTATAGATTGTGGCAAGAGTTGAATGAGCCCCCAATAAAATGCATTTTAAGAAGATCAATAAACACAATACACTGTTTTATGCAATGAAAACAATTTTAACTGTAAGCTTATCCAAGTTTCATACACTTTCATTTTGTTATGAGTATCATTAATGATTTTGACAAAGAAATATAAATGAGATACCTAGCTATCTATTTTTTCTGTTTTTAATTTATAGTCTTTAGAACTATAAAGGACAAACACAATAAGGTAATTTAGACTTAATATAATTTGGATATGCTAGTTATTACCCAAGGATCACTAGTGCTGTAGTGGTCTCCATCCACTGCTGTCTTACTAAGCACAAAGTCCTGACTTTTGAACTCATCTGCTACACCAAGGGAGAAAGATGAGGCTAACTGACCCCATAAAAATTTAAAGTCTCAGAAAGCCTAAGGAGAGGGCCTATTTTGGCCCATGGAGTCATTATGAATCACAATATACTCTATGGCAGCAAGTTTTTTTTTAAGATCACTAACCCATACCCCCCCTCCAAAAAAAAACCCACTTTGTATCCATGAATGTTTTTCTAAGGTCTGTATACAAGTTATTTGGTAGGCAAATTGGAAATTACTAGAAGATTCAATATACTTCTTTTTATTTTTTAGTTTCTTTCTTTATTTTTTTTAGTTTTTTTAGGCATCACTGCCCTCTGGTGGTGGGAGTAGGAGGCCCAGCCTTTGCTCCTGTGAGCTGGAATTAAACCTCCATCCCAGTGGGCCGCAGTCCCGCGCACAACCACTACGTCACCGGGGCTCAGCCCTCAATATACTTCTTGAAATGAAATTCTGAATCCAGATAGCTACAAATATATAGCTAAAATTTTAAATGCTAAGAATATTTGAAGCACCCTTAAAAATTTAAAGTTTATATCCTTATCTTCTTCCCTTCGTCCTTTCACTTATTTTTCAAAAATATTTGTTCATTGCTTTGCTCCTACCCGGTACAATACATTATTCGCAGTAAAGATCTTGGACTTTTGCCCCCTATACCCTTTCTTCCTTCCTATCCTTACTCCACTGATCTGGGGCACTGCTCCCTTTTCTTGCTGTGCTCACATCATATGATGCAGGGGACTTCTTACATCTTATTTAAGCATATTTGTGTAATAGGCCACCATATTAATTAATTACTTGTTCAGTCATATAAGAAATGTTTTCTATTACATTATTGTCTGGAGACAGCAGGGTAAATCTAGGTACAAGAAAATTGACACTGCTGAAATTAGACATCCAAGCTTCATTGGAGGCATTGGTAAAAAGCAAGTTTCAATTGGAATTACCAATTGAGATACTTCAACAAGAATATACAACTCTTCAGGCACTCCCCAGTCTCTACAAAGTCATTTAGAAGTCAATTACCTGGTCAAATGGTTACCATGTGCCCATTACAGAGAAAAATGATCCATGAGAATGCAGAAATGATCAAATATCATTAATATTGCATTCAAGTAAAATATTGCTGGAGATATTATAAAAATGTTTGTTGTAGTACATTAACAGAGAGTTGCCAACTGTTTACACTTTTAAATTAAAGACTGAAATGACTGCCGTCATGGGTTAGGGAAATAAAACATTTTGAAACTGCATAGTCAATACAAATACAAAATGATGGTGCTCTTTGTATTCAAGTTTTGGCCGGGAATTGTTAAATTTCTTTCATCTGCTTATATTATGTACTTTAAAATTGGCTTTAAAAATTGATTCTATTTAAAGTTAACTATTTCCTGTTGGTGCTGTCAGGTAAGTTTTGGACTGCTAATCTCAAGGTCAGCAGTTCAAATCCATTAACCTCTCTGAGGGAGAAAGATGAGGCTATCAACTCCCAAAAAGCTTTTCAGTTTCCAAAACCTTATATAGTGTTGTTATGAATTGGAACTGACTAAGGACTTTGGGTTTGGGGTTTGGGGTTTTCTATAAACAGCAGGGATTTGATTCTTCATGACCAATTAAGTTTTCTGGAATTCTCATTATTTTCAATATTGTTCATATTTTGTTATAATCTACAGTGGTTCTTGACTTCCTAATGCTGCAACCCTCTAATACAGTTACGCCTGTTTTGGTGACCCCCCAACCAGAAAATTATGCTACTTCATAGTTGTAATTCTGCTACTGTTAATATAAATATCTCATATGCAGAATATATTTTCATAGTTCCAAATTTAGCATAATTAAAGCATAGTGATTAATCACAAAACAATATGTAATTTTATATTGTGAAATATGTATTCATATGTTTTCTGATTATCTTAAGCAACTCCTGTGAAAGGAATTGTGACCCAAAGATGGAGAACTGTTGATTTACACAGTTGGGTGACTTTGACTAATTTAATAAACACAGGTAAACAACCTTCTGGTACTTTTTGCTTTCATTCAAGATTCATCTGACATTAGCAATGATACCCTTCCTTCAATTCCTCTTTTGAATCAAGCTTAAATTTCTGCCAACTCTCTGTTAATGAACTACAACAAACATTTTAAAAATATCTCCAGCAATATTTTACTTGAATGCAATATTAATGATATTTGATCATTTCTGCATTCTCATGGATCATTTTTCTCTGTAATGGGCACATGGTAACCATTTGACCAGGTAATTGACTTCTAAATGACTTTGTAGAGACTGGGGAGTGCCTGAAGAGTTGTATATTTTTGTTGAAGTATCTCAATTGGTAATTCCAATCGAGACTTGCTTTTTACCAATGCCTCCAATGAAGCTTGGATGTCTAATTTCAGCAGTGTCAATTTTCAATCATATTTTACCTCTTCAAATGGATTAATATTGAGAGAGGTTCTTTGGTACTGTGACTATGTATTCCTTCCATTTTCTTTTGTTAGTTCCTGAGCCATTCAGTGTTTGCCCAATTTGATTCAATATTGTGAATCAAGGCTGAATTTTTTGTCACTGCTTTTCCCTTAAAGGATGGCAAGTGTTCTCTTCCCTTTTGATTTTCTAAAATAAATTGAATCGTCTACACTCCCTGAGGGCAGGAAATATGCCAGTCTCCTTTTTCCTTGCTGCATTCGTTTCAGCTTAATGACTTGGCCATAGTAAAAGCTTAAAAATAAATAAATGAAGTGACATTTTTTTCATCCATTCTCCTCTAATGGATTATTAAGGATAAAGTGTAGGTGGCTCTGATAATTTATCATTGTAAATTCTTTCTCTATCTCTTGAAAACTGTAACTCTAAGATGTTAACTCAAGGATCTGACAGCCATCCCTTTAAAAGGAAAATTCTGGTAATTTTCCCTCACCCTCCACTTTTCTAGGAAGAGATTATCATAACTTCAGGTGGCCTGGGTCCCAATTTGTTAATCTAACACTGGCCATAAAGATACTAGAAAATTCACAAATTTATCCAGAAAACGTGTATTGAATGGGCAATAGCCACATAGCTATGTAGAGGATCCCCTTTAGTTTTTGTAACCCCTTTAGTGAATGCCTGTGATTTGGTGCAGTGTGCTTTCATACTCATTTTTAGTTGTCCAATTTATTCATAATGAACGTGATTTCGTGTAACAGAGTTCTCCTACTTCATAAGGTTTTTGTTTTGTCTTGTTTGTACTTCACTTTGTTTTGTTTTAAGTACAGTAATCTTTACAGAAAAAGAATCCTTGATCATCAGTGGTACAAGGTCTCAATTTCTGGTAGATAAGCAGTTCAAATCCAGCAGCTGCTGCCCAAGAGCTAAATGTGGCAGTCAACTTCCATAAAAATGACAGTGCTGACCTACAGAATTGGGATGATTCAAAATTGACTCAACAGTAAATACACGGTTTTTGGTTGATGAGAGAGAGCACCCCAAATTATATAAAGATTATCCAAATGAAATGATGATTATGCTAAAGATTTGAGACTAAAACTCCATTTTTAATTATAAGTAACCTCCGTATCCTTCCCAAACCTCTGCACTGTACACTGTGAAAATTATGGGAGAGGGGGGAGGCAAGGAAAGGAGGGGGGTGTCTACAGACAAGGGAACAACAATTGATCTAGAATTGATGGCAAGGGGGCCATGGGATGCCTGGTAGGGCTTGATCAAGGGCAATATAGATGAGAGTGATTATTGAAACCCAAATGAAGGCCAAACATGATAGTGGGACGAGATGAAAGTAAAATGAAATAGAGGAAAGAACTAGGAGGCAAAGGACATTTATATATGCCTAAATATATACAATGATAGCAAAACAGATCTATATTCATATATTTATATGTTAAGTATTAAGTAGCAGATAGACATTGAGTCTCTTCTCAAGCAATCCATTAATACAAGAACACCTTGCTCTAATAACACAGCATTCTATGATGCTCACCTTCCCTACATTATCCCTGAAGATAAAATGAATGCATAAGCAAATGTGGTGAAGAAAACTGAGGGTGCACAGCTCTCAAAAGATATAGTATTTGAGTTTGTTATTCTTTAATACTTTTGTTGGGGACTCTTACATCTCGTATTACAATCCATACATGCCTTCAGTGTGTCAAGCACATTTGCACATATGCTGCCATCATCATTTTCAAAGCATTCTCTTCTCACTTGAATGCCTGATATCAGCTCCCCAATTTCTTCGTCTCTCTCCCCTACCACCCTCCCTCACAAACTGTTCATAAGTTATATATTATTTTTCCATATTTTGCATGATCGTCCATTGCCCTTCATCTACTTTTCTGTTATTCATCCACCTGGGAGGCAGTTCTAGCTCAATTCTTGTGATCGATTCCCCATTCCCCCCCGACTCCCCTAATCCTCCTGACATCTCTACTCTCCTTGATGGTCCTGAGGAATTTATATATCCTGGATTTCCTGTGATGGAGGCTCTTATTTGTAGTTGTGTACACGCTCTGGTCTAATATGATGTGTAAGGTTGAATTGAGGTCATGATAATGGGGGTAGGGAGAGAAGTGCACGATCTCACGTAATCAAGCATTCAGCATAACAGAAGGGAGAGCAGAGTGATGAAATCCCCAGGGCATACAAAGCATAGACTTTGGAGACAGAGTGTGGCACCCAATCAGACTCAACTGGAAAACACTTGCAAAGGCCAACAAACAGACCTTGAACTATTTGTAGGCTTTCCCATTTTTGTCGGTGGCTTTTTTTTTTGTTATTGTTGCTTTGTTCTTACTTTCTGTGCTTGTTATCATTTTGGGTGATTTTGTTTCCTTTGTTGTTTTATTTAGTATTGCCTGGTTTTTGCACTTATTAATGTCTATGCATATCTATCTAGATAAAGTTAAGTTACATAAATAACTCAGGGATGGAAAAAGCGGGACCAGTGGTTCTGGGGGGATAAGGGGAAAAGTGAGGTGGAAGAATGGAAGGTGGGAACAACCCAGGGTCCAGTGAACAGCAAGTGAACTAAAATAAATGAAAGCATTTGAGGTCTGAAAGGCTTGACGATAAACCAGTGGTCATCCAGCACAGAAGCAAAAAAGCACAAATGGAAGAAGTTCACCAGCCTGTGTGATCATGTGTCGATGGGACCAGGTACCAGGCATCAAAAACTCAGAATAGAAAATCATCTCAATGTGAATGAGGGGGAGAGTGAAGTGGAGACCCAAAGCCTATCTGCAGGCAACTAGACATATCCTCACATAAGGGTCACAGTGAAAAGATGAGCCAGTCAGGGTGCAGTATAGCACTGAAACATACAACTTTCTTCTATTTCTTTAATGCTCTCTCCTCTAACCCCCACTATCATGACCCCGATTCTACCTTAGAAATCTGGGTAAACCAGAGCATGTACATGGGTCCAGATAAGACCTTGCAACCTACGGAATCCAGGAAAAATAAACCCCTAAGGACCAATAATAAAATTAATGACACCAGGAGGGGAAGGGGGAAGAAAGTGGGGGGAGAAAGGGAGAACCAACCACTATGATCTACATATAACCCCCTACCATGGGGATGGACAAGTGAAGAGTAGATGGAGACAATGGTCGGTATAAGACACAAAGAATAATAATAAATTATCAAGGGTTCATGAGGGAGGAAGAGTGGAGGAGAGAGGAAAACAAGCTGATACAAAGGACTCAAATAGAAAGAAAATGTTTTGAAAATGATAATGGCAATATATATATAAATGTATTTGACACAGCGGATGTATGGATGGATTGTGATAAGACCTTTAGTAGCCCCCAATAAAATGAATTTTTTTAGATACTAAAATAAATAAATAAAAAGAAAACTACTTGTTTTAGGGTTTTACTTGTTGCTTAGGAAGGCGGATCGAAAAACAATGCTACTTAACATAAACTTTAGTTTATGTTTTAAGACAGTTTTATTAGCACTTCATTGATATGCCCAATAATTCAATCAAATCAAGAAGACTCATACAATTATCACCACAATCAAATGTAGAACATATTCCTCTTTTTGTATCATTATGGCAAAAATATACACATCAAAACATTCTCCAATTCAACAACGTCTACATGTATAATTCAGTGCCATTGATGACACTCGTTGTGTAGTACAAATTATTCACATTCTTTTCCAAATTATTCCACCACCTTTAGCATGAACTCAATACTCTTTAAGCAACAACGCTTTCTCCTTATGCAAGGCAACCATTGGTCAATTTGGTTTCTTTTTTTTAGTACTTTTCTTGATATAATATCCACATAGCAGACACTTCCATGGTTAAATCACCTTTTAAAAGAATAATATATAAATCATCACAATCAGTTGTAGTAATCCCTCCATCTTCCTGCATTCATTGTTTGCTCCCCAAATTCTCTCACCATCTCCACGCGCCATCCTCCCTCCACATTCTTAATAAACCATTGCATCAGTTATTGTGTCAATGCACTCACTCCTGTGCTTCACACCCTGGACGTCCCAACAGAAACAACAAAAAACAAAGATAAAATGGCAAGCAGAAAATAATAATATGAAGAGAAGAATAAAAATAAAGTGTAATAAAAAGACCAACATCAATAGTTAAAAGGCCAGGGAAGAAATTTCTGTCCTGAAATAGGGAAGAAATACTTCAGCCTAAAGCAAATTTAGGTTGGGTCAAGAGAGTGGTCAACTGACCAGGTATCATATTATATACCATAGTTCAATTCCCCATAAGCAAGTTTACAATAATTTGTCTGATAATAAAGCTGTTTGAGTCTATTGTCTGAGGATCGGCCAGAGACTTAATCTGCTACAAAGTCTACAGGTGGATTTGGGGCTTCCCTTGTCCTCCAAATTGGGTGCTGACAATTTAAGCTCTGATACATTTCCCTTCATCATATTTAGATTTTGTTATCATTTTTTGGATCACACAGGCTGCTGTGCTTCTTTCTTGTGGGCTTAGTTGACACCTTACTCAGATGGCTCCTTGTTTGAGTACAAGCCTTGAAGAACCCAGACACTATTCCAACTCATAGCCAAGCACCATCTGCTTTCTTCACCACCCTTGGCTGTCGCACCCTTATCTTGGGTGATCCTTTCATGAAGGATGTCAGCACACACTTGAGAATCATACAAGTCCTCTTTGCTATTATGTAAAGAGGACCTTGTGATAGTTTTGAGGTCAAGTATACACAAGGTAATGATTACTTCGTAACATTTAACAAGGTAGATTTCAAAACATCTGTAATCTCCTACCAATCAGAGGTACCCTGATCAAATTTTGTAACAGTCACAGGTCAACTGATCACGACATTTTTTACTGATGTCCCTTGTCTTTTCTTATCAAAACTCGCTGGAGTGTCTCCTTGCAGCATCACTTAGGTCAGACTCCTTTGGCTTATATGATTCACAATTTGTAAAGTGTTTGCCTTCTCAGGAAAAGCGCTTTACTTTTTTGCGGCCAGACTTTGACTTAGAATATTATTTTTTTCTGTCTTCTAATATTATTTACTGGAGCAGACTATTAGGGCTTTCTTACTCATTGTTTCAGTGTGAGCTCCAATTGACAACCTGCAGGGTGCTTAACTATTTGTGACACTAGGGCTACTTGTTTTCAAGCTATTGTATTGTACAACTCTTCCTTTCATTTCTTTTTGGGGGAAGGTGGCCGAGTTGAATATAGATTTTGTTTGAATTCTATTTCCCCAACCACCCTATCTCATAGCACTCTTAACAGTATATGATGCAAAGAAAGATATTTTTTTTGATAAGCTTAGCCATCCTTTTCCCAGGGTTCTTAAAACAAAGAATAAGAAGGAAATTCTCTTCCTCCATACAGCTTTAGAATTCTCTATAGGTAACATAGCTAAATTCTTCCCTGGGTCTTTAAAATAAGTCAATCAAGGATGTATTCTCAAGGACTAAAGAGCCTTCTCTTTTGAAATGCAATAACCACATCTCTAGCTTAGAGTCTCTTGGAAGGAGAAGCACAGAATTTCAGGTATTCTGCCATAAATTTGTTAGAAATTTAAGAATTTTGTCTCAAGAATCATGAACATAAGGGTTGTGTCCACTTACCTATACCAAGGATAACTTTCTGTCTTTACCTGTGATGCATCGCATTCTACTTTAATGATTATTCAATGATAAAACGTTTCTTTCTCTTCTATTTTTGTCAGAGGTTTGTTTTATTTGGAGATTCAGTGTCTTTTTCAGTGTCTTTTTTCTTAAGTAACTTTTCTCCAACATCACTCCATAATGCACATCGAATATAAACACATTGAAATTAGTTCTTCTAAAAGTCAGACATTTTACAACTCAAATTTTGTCTCTAGGCCAGTGAGTTAGGAAGTTTCACATTGAGGTAAGACAGTGTCAAAAACGTAAATATGCAGAGAAATACCAAAAATTAGTGAAACTGAGTCAGCATTATGCAGGATATAATTCCTTCTTGTATAATCAATATTCTTGGCTAATACCACAATTTCAATGTCTAAATTCTTGGGGGAGTTGACTACTTGTCCAGCTTTGACATGCATATGAGGCTATTGAAAATGCCATGACTTTGATAAGGCATACATTAGTCTTCTGTGCCTTCAAAGAGGTCTTTCTCTTTTTTTTAAGTAAAAAATCAAATAACTATTAATCAGAAACACCAAAATGGTTTCTCACAATAGCCACCATCTAGGCTTGTAATTCTGAAGTTGTGTTTGATTTTTTTCCTTCTGCTTTAAAAAGCATATTATTGGGGGCTCATACAACTCTTATCACATCCCCTGTGTCAAGCACATCTGTACATTTGTTGCCACCATCATTCTCAAAATATTTGTTTTCTACTTGAGCCTTTGTTATCAGCTTATCATTTTTTCCCATCCCTCCCTGCCTCCTCTCCCTCACAAACCCTTGATAATTTATACATTTTTATTATTTTGCCACTGTCTAATGTCTCTCCTCACCCACTTTTCTGTTATCTGTCCCCCAGGGAGGGGGTTATATGTAGATTTTTGTGATTGTTCCCCTTTTAACCCACCTTACCCTTACCTTCCTGGTATCACAACTCTCATTATTCATTCTGAGGGGTTTATCTGTCCTGAATTCCCTGTGTATGCAGCTCTGATCTGTACCAGAGTACGTCCTCTGGTCTAGCTGGATTTGTAAGGTAGAATTGGGATCATGATAGTGGATGGTGGTGGAGAAGCATTTAAGAACTAGAGAAAGTAGTATGTATGTTTCATGAGTGCTATACTGCACCCTGACTGGCTTTTCTCCTCCCTGCAGCCCTTCTGTGAGGGGGATGTAGAATTGTCTACAGATGGGCATTGGGCCTGTACTCCATGTCCCCCTCCCCACCCATTCACCTTGGGTATGGTTTTATTCTGAGCCTTAGATGCCTGGTACCTGATCCCAATGGCACCTCATGACTACCAGGTTGGTGTGCTTCTTACACATGGGCTTTTCTGTTTCTGAGCTAGATGACTGCTTGATTATCTTCAAGACTTTAAGACCCCAGACACTTTATCTTTTGATCGCCAGGCACCATCAGCTTTCTTCACCACACTTGCTTATGCACACATTTGTCTCCAGTGATCATGTTGGGAAGGTGAGCATCATGGAATTTCAATTTAATAGAACAAAATGTTCTTGCATTAAGGAAGTACTTGAGTAGTGGCTCAATGCCCATCTGCTGCCTTAATACTAACCCTATATTTGTATGCACATAGATCTATTTCCCCAGCATCATATATAAAAATATTCACCTATGTATGTGCCTATATAAATACCCTTTGCCTCCTAGCTATCTCCTCTATTTAAAGCGGTGTTTCTTTCAAAGTGCATTAACTTTGGGATAACATTTTCCAGGGTGTTATGGATTTAAGAAAAATTAAATCCGTGACAAGTCTTTCTTGCTATGGGGTACATCTAATTAAAATGAGAAAATAAGTATTCTTTATCAAAATCATAAGATTCATTGCTTAGCTACTGTTTTCATGATGCCATTAACTTCCTATAGATATTTAAAAATGTTCTGCAATATATCAGATAGTATGTCCCTTTTTTAGCCATTGTATCAATGGGTCACTAAAATTTAGCACAGTGATATCAGAAACATAATGAACATATATCGATATCCTTTTTAGAACACAACACCCAGACACTGAAACAATCTTATGAATTTCCTGTGACTGTGAGGTTGTATCATGATGCTTCTTTAGAAAATGACTCATTGGACATGCACCTCAATAGCCATATTCAAAAAAGATGTTGCCAAAACTATTTTTAAAAAAGGACAAAGTGCCCTTACAGAAGTGATCATTTTAAATGTCACAGTCATATTAGCAGTGGCCACCAATAAAGTAGCCATCTGTCATTAATTATTGTCAAAATGAACATTCACTGACTTAAATGTACTTTCTTAGAATTTTTTCCTTGTTTCTTTATTAAGTCTGCAATTGGCCTTTTGCATGAAAACTCACTGGAAAATCCTAAAATAGAATTTTTAAAATTAAGTTGCATTTCAAGCACTTCTTGGGTTTCATTTAATAAATAAGGAAAGTAGAGCCAAAAATATAATTTATTTCTCTTTAGCAACAATGCTTAGTATATTACTAGAGTTAACAATAGAAAACAAATCAATAAACACCATTTTAAGATTCCAAAATTCATCACCAAATCTGTTCCTCTTACTTTAGTTTAAAAAGTGTCAACAAGAAATACTCTAGCAAGTATAGAAAATCAGTGGACGTACCTTCTTGTGTTTATATTGTAAGACACATGCTGAAAATTTGATCTTAAATTGAATATGGAAAATAAAACGATTAAGAAAACTGTGAAATATTCAATTATTTTCTTTTAATTATAAAATTCAACATGGTTCATTCTTTACCTTGAGTGTTTCTGTCTTGTTTTATATGTAAGTCATTTGCCTCTCATTCCATTAATCTTTTCTCAATTTTTAAACCCTAAGATAAATTTTAGACATATAACAAATTGCCCATTAAATCGTTGGCCTTGTCAAACTGATAGGCAGAAATGGAGAAATTGCTCCCTTTCTGAAGGTCCATTTACTTATTAATGGCAGAGTGGGTTCCTATATTATCTGTGTGTGAATTATTTCATCCAAGGGAGAGAGGTTGGTGGGAAACAAGGCTTTTGAAATATGATTTTTAAAAACATGGGAAACAAAACACCTCTCTCCGACTTAGATTCCATTTTTTACTAAAATGATTTCAAAATGGGTGATGTCTGTTTTACAGAGTGTGTGCAGAGAAGCAGCAAGCACATTCCCTGCAGTATTTTTTATCTGTGAGACCTCAGCGAAGATACTTCATCTCCTTGGATTTTCACTCCCTCATCTGAAAAAGGGATACCTCCTCGTATTCCTCTGGAGCTGGTTTGGGTTGCTTGGGCCTCCAGCTGCCACATTTCCTCAAAGCGGAGACACAGACGCAGTGCTTTCGGCAGCCAGTGCACCAGATGGGCGAACTTTGTTGGGAAAAGTGCAAGGATAAGCCGGGGACAACATTGGACAGTCAGGATGTAGCCTGTTTTGCGAACTGTGGTGATGGAGCGCTTGACCGATATGAGCCAATTCATCTTGAATAGACTGGAACAAACCCAAACAGCCAAGCCAGCCTTCTCAGAAAACCTTTCTGACTGATCTCAGCATTACCTCTGTGGAGAAGGAATGACATTCAAGAAGAAAAGAACTGTTGAGGGGATTGTTGAAGACAAGGCTACGGGCTAATTAGTGGCTTCCACCTTTTCTCATTTGGGGGACATTCATTCATCTGAGAATGAACAACGATTTTGTGTGTGTGTGTCTTTTGAGGTCTTATATGTGTTCCGTTGTGGGTTTTTTTTTTTAATGAAATGGGTGTAAAATTTTACTATAATGTGTATGATTGTATCTGGGTCTGTGTTTTTCATGAAAGTCCCATTGATTGTTTGCCATACTTTGAGAGTGAAACTGCCTTCCATAATTAGATAATGGGACCACAGAGGTCAAAAAAATCTGTCACTTGTTTTATAGGTTCATTTCATATTTCTGGGGAGACTGAAACTCATCTGTATAAAAAAGGACAGGCATGGGGGTAGTGAGTTGGTACTCTAAATACATGCCTCCCTATCTAGTGTTTTTCAGTATTGGAGAAAACATTTGTGCAGTATTCAGTGTGTACTTCAGTTTTCTTGATGTTTGTTTATCAAAGGCCTGTATGGTCTTGGGAGGCAGTACAAGTAGCTTGACAGGCAAGAGGCCTTTGGTTATAAAGGAACTGAGCCAATTCTCATTTCTACACAAGGCAGAATTCCACTCACCCTGTATTTCAAGGTACAATTTTTTTTCAAAGATGCGCCTGAATCAGTTCTACAGATGTAGGTCAGTCAGAAATGAACAGCAGTTTCGGAGAGAGGTACATGACTAATGGTAATCAGCATTGATTCCATTAGCATGCATTCTTTTGATGACTCGAATAAAAGTTAAATGATTAAAAAATAGTACTTAATAGTGTGTTTTTGTTTTTATTGAGAGTAAAGTGTATTATACACTTAAATCAGCAAGGATAGTTGGTGTGATTCAAATGGTAATCGCTAAGGTTATTAAGTGATGCAAGTATCAGCAGATGTGTATAGTCTTCAGTTATCTGATAGGACAATACTGAATGTAGCTGAAAGTTCCTGAGTATAGCTTTGTTCTGTTCATTATGAAGCTTACCATTTTATGCATTTCAAAAACCATTTATTCATTTTTCTTCATACTTTGTCTTTTGTTTTCTAATTGAATAAACCTTTTGTGAGTCAATAAATTATCATAAATTGAGGGATAATTTACTATGCTTTGAGAACCACTTGTGAAGTGGTGAATTAGGAGTTGGGCTGCCAACCACAAGATAGGCAGTTCAATACTACTAGCCACTCCTCAGGAGATAAATGAGGCTTTCTACTCCCTTAAAGAATTACACTCCCAGGATGCACAGGAGCAGCTCTACCCTGTCCTATAGAGTTATTATGAATCAAAATAAACTCAAAGGTAGTGAGTTTGGGATTTTTGTTTTGTTTTGGGGTATCACTGCCCTCTGGTGGTCGTGGGAGCTACCCAGCTTTGCTCCTGTAGAGCTGCTGCTGGATTTGAACCACCAAGCCCGTGGACCGCAGTCCCACACTCAACCACTTACGCCACCAGGGCTCAACCTGTGAGTTTGTGTTTTTACTATGCCAGGAATACTGCCCTCATTGAGCACCAAACACATTAATGCAATAAGACATATTATCTTACTATGCCTCAAAATATGTATGTTTTCATCTGCTGCAGGGACTTTTTTACATGCTGTTTCCTCTCACTGAAATGCTCTAAAATCCTCTCATTCATACTCATCCTTCTGATATTGACTCCAACCATACTTCCCCAGAACATCTGTCCAGACAACCCATGACACTTAATTCTAGAACTCTTACTACTGTATCAGATACCTCTTACTCCCATAGTGCTGCATATCTTCATTGGCAGTTTTTTGCGAAGAGTAGGTTACAAAAAATGTACTATACATCCATGCATAAATATTTACATAAGTTAATTTACAAAGACAATTTTGAATGATTTAAATACATTTGAAATCTGTATTCATTTTGGAAACAAATCTATCTTAAGAATATTACTATTAGCTGAGCCCTGGTGGTGCAGTGGTTGTGTGTGGGACTGCTGCCCACAGGGTTGACAGCTCAAATCCAGCAGCAGCTATCCAGGAGCAAGGCTGGGCTTTCTACTCCCACCAGGGCAGTGATGAGGATAAAAAAAAGGATACTACTATTAGAAGGAAATGTTTTAAGAATAACGATGGCAACAAATGTACAAATGTGCTTGACACAATGGATGGATGTATGGGTTGTGACAAAAGTTGTGTGAGCCCCCAATAAAATGATTTTTTAAAGAATACTACGACTACTATATTTTTAGGTGTCAAGTTTGCTCTGAGTCATAAAGTCTCTATGAACAATAGAACAAGACACTACTTGCTCTTGTAACCATTCTCACAATCATGGCCATGTTGTCTTTTTTCATGCAATGTCCCCCCAATGACAAGTCCAAAATGAGTGAAATGAAGTTCTGACTACATCCTTTCTAAGGAGCCTTCTGGCTATACTTCTTTAAAAACAGATTTGTACATTGCTCTGGCAATGCATAGTGTATTCAATATTCTTTGCCTACAGCATAAGCCAAATACATCAATTCGTCTTTGTTGTTCATTTTTACTACACAGTTCTTCACTTAGGTGTCTACCCAGGAGAAATGAAAACTTGTTTACACAAAGAGTTATGCAATGATATTCAGAACAATTTTTTCAAAAATAACACCAAACTGGAAACAACTTAAATGTCCATCTTTTGATAGACAAAGTGCGATATATCCATACAATGGAAAATTAAGCACGGACTCATACAACATTGATGAATCTCTAAAGCTATACATAGGTGGTCAAGAAGGGAAAATTCAAGAAATATATTATATTATTCCTTTTATATGAAATGTCAGTGAAACCTAATTTTTTTCTATTTTTTAAATCATTTTATTGGGAGCTCGTCCAGCTCTTAACATTATCCATACATCCATCCATTGTCTCAAGGACCTTTGTATATATGTTGCCATCATTGTTTTCAAAACATTCCTTTCTACTTGAGCCCTTGGTATCAACACTTCATCTCCCCATCCTCCCTCCCGCATGAACACTCAATAACTTATAATTTTTTTATGCCTATACCAACTGCTGTCTCCCTTCTCCCATTTTTCTGTTGTCCATCCCCCTGGGAAGGGGATAAATGTAGATCATTGTGATCAGTTCTCCCTTTTCCCCTTTCTCCTCCCCCAACTTTCTCTTCTTCTACTGGTATCTCTACTCTCATTATTGGTCCCAAGGGGTTTATCTGTCCTGGATTCCCTGTATTCCCAGCTCATATCTGTACGAGTGTACATGATCTGATCTAGTTAGATTTGTAAGCTAGAACTGAGGTCATGACAGTATGGCAGTGGGCGGGGAGGAAGCATTAAAGAATTAGAAGCAAGCTGTATACTTCATCAGTGCTATACTGGACCCTGACTGACTCAGCTCTGCCATGTGACTCTTCTGTAAGGGGTTGTCCAATTGTCTACAGATGGGCTTTGGGTCTCTGTTCTTCACTCCCCCCTCACTCACAATGATATATGTTTTTGTTCTGGGTCTTTGATGCCTGATACCTGATCCCATCTACACCACATGATCACACAGGCTGGTATATTTCTTCTGTGTGGGCTTTGTTATTTCTGAGCTAGATGGCCACTTGTTTATCTTCAAGCCTTTGAAACCCCAGACACTATATCTTTTCATAGCCAGGCACCATCTACCATTTACCACATTTGCTTATGAACCCATTTTGTCTTGAGTGATCATGTCAGAAAGGTGAGCATCACAGAATGCCAGATTACTGAAACAATCTTCTTTCATTCAGGGAGTACTTGAGTAGAAGCCTAATGTCAGTCTGCTACCTTAACACTTAACATATAAATATATATACACAGATCTATTGTGCAAGTGTTTTATATATATAAATATATCTCCATATGCATATGCCTGTATATAGACATCTGCCCTTTACCTCCTCATTCATTCCTCTATTTCTTTTTACTTTCCCTTTGTCCCACTATCATGTTTAACCTTCATGTGGGTTTCAGTAATTCCTCTCAGCACCCTATATCCTCCTCCCCATCTAGTTTAGATCACTTGCTCCATTGTTCCTGAGTTTGTTAGCACCTACTCCCTTACTCCCAGTCTCCCCTTCTCTTGTGTCCCCCTGGAACAGTCAGTCCCATTGTTTTCTCCTCTGGACTGTTTATCCCACCTATTTTATCTAGATAGACATGCAGAGACAATAATAAGTACACACACAAAAACAAGACAAAGAAAAGCAGTAACAAAAATCAAGGAGAAAATAAAAATAAAAGTCTTTAAATAGTTCCAGGTCTGTTTGCTGACCTTTAGGAGTGCTTTCTAGTCAAGTCTGATGGGGTACCACGCCCTGATCCCCAAAGTCAGTTTTTGGTATTCTCTGGGGACTTCATTGGTTTGTTCTCCTTGCTGTTCTGTTGCACGCCCATTGTGATGGGGTCAAATTGGGCACAATTCCCACACTGTGTTTTCAGTGTTGTCCCCACAGCACTATGTTTCAGTGAGGGTCGTCGTGTTTTGCCTCCTGGTGGGGCCTGCTCCATGGTCGTCTCTGTACATTGGCTTCTCTGAGCAGGAATACATCATCCTCAGGGCTTGGTGGGCCAGGATTTGTTCCACTCTCTCCTTCCCTCTTCTTTTGCTTCTGCATGCTCTGACCAGACACGCCTCTCCCCCTGTAGCTTCAGTGTTGTCCTTTGAAATGCATTCTAGAAGAAATATCTTAACTGAGTACTGAAAAACACTCTGATCAGAGTACTGATTCAACTATCTCAATGATTGTGAAAAAATACACAGGATAAGTCTGAAAAAGTAAACAGGAGAAAATGACGCAAAATTTCCAACTTTTTGTTAAATTTTGTATCCTAAACTATTTGAAAATCTTAATACTACAGTATTCAAACAAATTAGAGTAAACTACAAATTAAAATTGGCTTTTTCTTTGAATTTCTTCTGTATAACTTAAGTAATGTGAACTTTCTGAAGAATTGTCAGACAAAGGAGAGAAAAACAGGATTTAGTCTCACATGTAGAATATGATGCTGTGGTTTAGCTTTGGGCTACTAACTGAAAAGTTAGTGGTTCAAATTCACCGGCTGCCCACAGGAGAAAAATGAGGCTCTCAACTCCCCAAAAGATATAAATTTTTGGAAACTCTGTATGAGTTTGCATCAACTTGATGGCAGGGTCTTGTTACTGCTGCAGCTGTTTGGTAGATTGTTGATGACCATGACATTTAAAAAAATATTATTGTAAATTGGAGTAAAATTTCATGAAGAAAATCATTTTCCATTTACCCCTTTGCACATCTTTGGTTTTGCGACACTAAGATCACAATCCCCTCGATGTAACAGAATGCTTCCCATTTCCTCTTCTGATTCACAATTCCTATTTGTCTTTCTTTCCTGCCTTTTCCTGCCAGCTGAACTTTGTTTTTGAGAAAATACTACCTCTTTGGTCTTATAGGACTGATCATACTTAGAGGTACATTCCTCCCTGATGTTGTTGTTCACTTTGTAGACCTATCATTTGACTGAAAGTTGATGTTCAGTTCTGGGTTTGATGCATATCTAAGGGTAATAGTCTCAAAAGTGTTGGGTGTTACACCAGTCTATCAGACCAATGTCTGATCTTTTGAATGATTTTGAATTTTGTTCTCCCTCTCTTTTCAGAATCTTCTGTTGTGATGTCTTTGAGAGTAGTTGGTAGTAGTTTCCAGGCACCATCTAGTTCTTCTGGTATCCAGGTAGAAGAGTATGGGTTCCAGGTTTCATTAGTCCTTTGAACTAATTGATTCCTAGATTTCTTTTTACTTTCTTCACTCACTTTGCTCTGGACAAAGAGAGACCAGTAGTTATCCCTCAGAATACTGTTTACAAGTTTATAAAACCCAGTCCCTACTCACCAAAGTAGGATGTAGAATATTGTCCTTGTGGGCTATGTTATGCCAATTGATCTTGCTGTACCTCTAGACTGGGTTCCTGAGCCACTAGGACCAAGGACTCTTTTCATCCAGGTGTTGTTATGGATGAGAAGTTTTCAGAACTTTGACCTGTTGATGTTCTTAAATGTGTCTGAATATGTAGCACCTACAAGTGCATATGTATTCTAACAGGCATATTTGAATTTCTACTTACTTTTCCAAAGGGTGAGAGAAATACTGGTTCCTATCTCTGGGGTGTATTATCTAAAAGACTGTCAGTGTAGTTACCATACAAGTATTTTCCTAAAAACGGAGTGTACAGCTAAATATATTTATTTCTTGACATCTAGTATACAGCCAACAATGAGTTCGTTCCATCTGCTTTAGACTTGTGCTGCATGATAAATGCCATTTTGGTGACAGCTTAATTCTGTTGTACTGATTATTTCAAACCTGAATTTTATGGTGATGCAGGCTCACTCTCTCATTTACCTTTATATGCCTGATAGAATGTATAATTACTGTTGGGCTCAGCCTAATCCATTCTCTATTTAATGAACTGAACTAACATTAAGCCCTAAAATGGAAAGGAATGCAGCATATTTTAACTTTTCTTCACTCTGGCATGATTTTATTTTTACAGCTTGACTTTACTCGATCCTTTACCACCCTCCCTTTCATTCTGGCACACACTCTCTTTAAATCAATTCATTTCATCATCTCGTGATTTGATGTCAATGGCATTTGACCTGGAAATAAAAATGTTATGATTATTAAGCCACAAGAAGGCAACTGGTAATTTGAATTTCAGTATTTGCATTATAATGCACATGCAGAGAGAATATTTTGATGATAATGATTTATCTTTGAATGAATTAGTCTCTCTAAAGGAGATTGAATAAAAATGTGAGATAGTTGAAGTAGATGACCTTTAATATTGATATCAAAACTCACAACTTACTGCTAAGTTACACAGTAAAAATTCATTTGAAAACTATAACAAAGAATAAATATATGGTATACATCTGTTAAACTAGACCTCATTTTTTCTCCTGATTCACCCATCTTTTATGGGATATGGTTTTAATAAATGAAAAGAAAATCAGGAAAGTATGAAATTAAAGTTATTAAAGTTTTGGATATACTTCCAATGAAATACGGTGAACACATATGGTGTAGATGTTTAAAGTGATGCCTGGCACTCATGGCAACCTCATGTGAGAGAAGCAGAATTGTATCATCACTGTTTTCAAAGTTATGACTTTGCCTTCTGTGGTATTTCTGTGTAAAATGTAAGGAGTCGTCAAAGGACATGGAAAATTTTCATTGTCTTGCAGTTGTATTTTTTAAGAACTTACTATGAATATGAATTCAGAACACTCTATGGAGAGAGCAATACAAATTATTGTAAACAGGGCAAAATGGATAGGAGGTTATAAATTGCAATATAAAAAAGTATCATTTGATCCCAAAAGGTGTCATGACCCACAGGTTGTGAACCACTGTTTAGAATAACCTACCTATAGAAAAGTATTATAAATTTTGAAGGGGGATATATTTGAGAGCACTAGAGAATTACCAGATTTTTTTTAAATGCTGAGGGAAGGAGACATACTTTGATAATATTTGCTGAGTAATACATCTATTTTGAGGGTAAATTCACTTAACTCTTTACCACCGTGTTGGCACTGATCCACAGCAAGCCATTAGAACAAGGTAAAACTCACCCTGCGGCTGTTGGAGGCTGTACTCCTTTATGTGAGTAGAGGGAATACCAATTGAAATATTTCAACAAGCTCATAGAGCAGTGATAGCACTTACTCATCTGTGCCAGAAAATTTGGAAGACAGCTACTTGGCCAAATGAATGGAAGAGACCCATCTTTGTGCATATTCCAAAGAAATATGACCTAACACAATCTCAAATTATAGAACCTTATCATTTATATCTCATCTGACAAAGGTTGCAGCAGTACATTGACAGGGATTCAGACTTGATTCAGAAGAGTCTATGCAGAGGTGGAATATTCCTGAAAACAATGAATACCAGAAAGAGATTTACTTGTGTTTTATGGATTATACCAAGGCATTTGACTGTGGGGATCACGGCAAACTATGGATAATTTTGAAAAGAATGGGAATTCCAGAACATGTCTTTGTGCTCCTGAAGAACTTGTACATGAATCAAGGGAATATCACACAGTTTAAACTCAGGAAAGGTGTGCATCGTGTATGTACCCTTTCACCATAATTGTTCAGTCAGCATGCTGAACAAATAACTTGATAAACCGGACGATATGAAGAAGAGTGTTGCATCGGGATTGTAAAAAGGCTTATAAAACCTGGGAAGCAACCTTAGAGTAACATCAGAGCCCTGGGGACATAGTGGTTACACAATTATTTTTAGCTAATGTTTTTAGTGCAGCTTGAACTTCTTCCTTCAGTACCATTGATTCTTACTCATATGCTACCTCATAAAATGGTGGGGCATTGACTAGTTCTTATGGCACAGGACTCTTCATTCTTTCCATCTTCTTTCAATGCTCCCTGCATTATTCCATTTTGTGCCTATAGAATATTTCAATACTTCAACTTGGGACTTGACTAATTTTTAAGTTCTCTCAGGTTTAAGTATGCTTAGCTGTTTCATCCCATTTGGTTTTCTAACTCTAGGTTTTGCACATTTCATTATAATATGTAACTTTTTTTCTTCTCAAGCTGTCCTTTAAAATTTTCTATTCAGCTCTTTGACTTCATCTTTTCTTTCATTTGTTTAATCTACTCTGCGATTAAGAGCAAATTCCAGAATGCCTTCTGACATACACTTTTACCTTTTTTATCTTTCCTATATTTTAAAATGTTTTGTCTTCCTCATAAATGATGTTGTTGGTATCCTCCCACAATTCATCAGTCCTTCTGTCACTAGTGTTCAATGTAGTAAATTTATTCTTGAGATGTTCTCAAATTCAGCAAATTTACTCTGGAGATGTCCTCAAATTTTGTTGTGTACCTTAAAAAGATGTACAGATAGAAGTTCATAGCTGGACTTTCATGTTTTCATTTTCTCAGCTTTATCCTGAATTTACATATGAGCAATAGATTGTTCCATGGTCAGCATTATACTTCAAGATTTATTTTGAAATGTTCTTTTGACAATGAATGCTGTTCCATTCCTCTGGTTTGTATCATGCTTGATTTTTGACAAATGCCAGTCCATTTCAGTTCACTAACACATCAGATATCAAATTTTACATGTTCAATTTCATTTTGATGACTTCCAATTTTTCTAGGTCCATAACTTATGCATTCTATGTTGAATTATTATTAGACTTTTGCAGATGTTTCTTCTTATCTTGAATTTTGCCCCATCAACAAATGAAGATTCCAAAGTCTCCGATCTTTAAGCTTTCTTTACTCCATCCATGTACCATGGTCTACTCTACCTTCAGAAAACAGCTCCTCCTCAGTCACATTTCAAGTGCATTCTGACACAAGGGACCCATCTTCTGACCCTATTGCTGACAATGTTTTGCTTCCATTCATTAGGGCTTCAGTGCCTGACACATTTCCAAGCTCTTGCAAAAGGCTTCAGTGGCTACTTCCTCTAAATAGGGGAGCTGGAATTTTATTTCATTGTCTGTTTTAGTGGAAGCTCCACTAAAACCTGTTCATGTAGGGTGACCCTGCTGGCCTTTAAATTGTCAGTGACAGTTTCCAGCATCACAGCAACTCACAAGACACCACAGTACAACAAACTGTTGGACAAGTGGTGGTTATATTATATTGTTTTATATATTTGATGTGTGTTAGTCCAGGTAGACTAAAGAAACAAATTCATAAGCACACATATGTATATAAGGGAGAGGCTTATATACATGAGCAATTGAACATTCTGAAAACATCCCAGTCCAGTCCAATTCAAGGTCTTAAGTCCGATATTAGTCTATATGCCCTATACCAATCCATAAATTCTCCTCAGATTCACAAAGCACATGCAATGACACCAGGACAATCACACACAAGTGGCTGGAGAGTCTTTTGTATCTAGTGGAGGTAGAAGCAGCTCAGCACTGCCAGGGGTCTCCTTGTGGCTCCTCCAGTTTCTAGGGTTCAGGATCTATCATCATGCCGTCAGTGTCTTGTCAGCTGCAATGCTCCTAGGGAGACAGCCTCCTGTTTTGTCAGTAGAGCATCTCCAAGGGACTGAGGAGTGAGTCCCTCATTTCCAAAGGGGAAATACGGCCAGATTTCCCAGAATTCTCAGAAGAGAGCCATGCTTACACAGAGGTCTCATTGACTATCTCCAGATTGGCCAGCTAGACTCCACCCCTACACTCTTAATCCTCAAATTGACACCAGATTAGATGACTGCCACATGAGGTTCAGAACAGAAAAAAAAACTAACCTATTTTTTTCAAGCTAACCTATTTGGTAGGAGGCTGCGGTAAATTAGAAAAAAATATTTTTAGTAGTCTGTGAGAGTTACTGGGAAGGAACTGTAGGGAAATAGCATACCATACTTATATATATTGCTGAAAGTCAAATCTTATATCAAAGATTTTTGCATTTTCGCATAGGTACATTTCAGCACATATATACGTACAGAGTAAAAATGTTGTTTAAATATTGAACTTTATTTTTCAATGTTGCTTTTTGTAGTCATGTCGCGGCTTAGTCATTCTTAACTAATTGCTTCTTGTGCAATTTTGACCTTTCATTTGAGCAATTTTGCTAATATACTGAGAATAATGGGAGCCTGTGCGATTTTCCAGAGGCTTGACTATTGTCTGCTCACTATTTTTATTGTCCAATATCTTCATCCAAACGAAACATTGACTGCCTTTCAATTTTAGGTGCTAGTTGAATTTTAGTTCCCACCAGAGATTTGGTCAAGGACTTTGGTATAGGACACAACTTGCCTAAAGTTTAAAATAACTATTCAGCATGAGAGTGATGAATAGGACAAATGCAAGCCAGGCTGAATGGGAGAAAATAGTCCAATGGAAGGGGATTAGCAGGAAGAACAGTGTCATGGGGTGTTTGGTACAGAGAAACCTGATTAAGTTTGAACAATTCAATTGTTATTCAAAACCTTTACCCAAATTTTTGACTTCTGCATGCTTTATAATTTATTGCTACACATATTTTTAAAATATGGTTTCATAAAGTCTAGATATCAAAGGAAGTTCTCTTGTTATAGATTAACAACACAAAATTCCCACAAATGTTAATAAAATGAAATCGCACACACTAACAGCAACCTTCTTTACATTGGTAAGGTAGAGCGTGGTGAAAATAATGTATCCTCCATTTAGCACATTGTTGCTTCAAGGTGAATTGCTGCCAATTTGCTTTCAAACCTATTCATCAGATAGCCTCAAAGTTAGATCATTGATAATGAGGACTAGATAGCACAGGCAAAATTATTAAAGAACCAAACATGAAAGGAACGATGTGGTGCTCATACACATCTCCAGATACTTGTTACTAGCAATTAGGGACAGACCCAATACATATGTAGCCATTGGGAAGAAAGCATAATGTATCCTGCCATTTTTAATTGTGTCAATTTTCTATAGGGTGACTTTGTTAATATCCTAAATAAAATCCCCAAGGGGGTTTTTGAAAAATTCCATTAAAACATCAGGGAATCTATCTTTTTTTTTTACTTCCCATTGTTCTGTTTGCAACTTCTCTTTTCCATCTATGTGGCCGCATTTGATGAATTCATTTTTCTAGGTTTCTCAAGTCAACTCTCCACCATGATTTTCAAATACTCTAGTAAAAGTTGATATTGGCTTGCCAGGCTTATCAAATTGCATATGTCTGGCTATGATGGCTAATTTTATATGTCCCAATGACTAGACACTGGTGTCTAATTGTTTGGTCAAACACTAGATCGTGCTGTTGAGTTTTAAGTTGGCATTAAATTACATGGCCTCAAGTAGAGCAACTTACCCTCTATGCTGTGAGTGAGTCTCAACAATCCTTTGAAGGTTTAAAAGCTAAAATCCAATTTACTAAAGAAGTATTCTGTTATACTCTATAAATCAACATTGTGTTAGAATTCAAAAAGACAGCTACTGATTAATGGATTTAAATGCAGAACTAACAGAAAATTCCAGATTATTTTACAACCTACAGATTTTAGATTTGCCAACCCCACAATGATTGCAAAATGAATCTATCCTTCAAAAACTCTCCTTTTTATATAGGTATGTGGCTATATATGTATACATTTGTATAAGTTGTATATCTTATTGGGTTGTTTCTCTGAAGAAACCTAAGAACCAAATTTGACTTTGCAATACATATTCAATTACAGTGATTTTTAGAAAATAGCTCTTCTAGTTTATATTCATATTCAATAATCCCAAGAGGATTTTGTTGTGTGCCTACTTGGTACCACACTAGGGGTTAGGTCCAGATTGCTTAATTTGACACACTTACCATTATTTCACATTATACCCATTAAACAAATATGTATTGAATGTCTACTATGGGTCAAACACTTGTTTGAATGGAACTTCCATTTTAGTGGAAGGGCCATGAATATATTTAATCATGCAATAGAGTGGCATGCACTAGAACTTGCTACAGTTCTGGGAAAATAGTCTTTACTATCTTTATGGCTCCACATGGTTGCAAGTAGCCTCCATGTACCTATTGAACATTTGGAATGTGGCTACTGTAAATAAATAACATTTTAAGCTTGATTAAATTGAATTAACTAAAATTGAATTTAAATGTTGGCACATGTCCATGATACCCTATTGGACCATGCTGGATATTAAAGTTGATAGGTGTTAGAGGAAAAAATAAATAAAACTGAACCGAGTAAGGGAAATGCATTAGTGGGGGTGGGCGTCAAATGGATTAAGATTGCAAATATTGTGACAGAGTGTGTTTACTTGAGAAGATAATAATTTATAGCCAAAAGATCTAGAATAGGGGGATATTTGGCCATGATGATATGGGCCAAGGGGTAGGGGAACGCAAGAGGAGCACGGGGCACAGCTTATGCTCAAAAGGTTTTGTGGCCTTATGCCCAGCTTGTTGAAGTGAAATCTTCATAAAATCCACTTCTACACCACAATCCACAAGCCACAATCTGCTTTGAAACCCATTGATTCTAGGACTTTTCCCACAGCAAATTCTTTCTTAACTGCTAGCTTCTCAGAATGACAATGCTCTCAAATATTTGAAAAATTACCATGCCAATAAGGACCCCTGGTGGTATAGGGGCTATGCATTTAGCTACTAACTATAAGGTTGGCAGTTCAAAACCACCAACAGCACTGCTGGGGAAAGATGAGGTTTATCACAGCCATAATACTTGCAGCCTCAGAAACCTAGAGCAGCAATTATACCTGCACAGTGGGGTGATTATGAATCAGAATTGACTCAATGGTGGTGAATTTGAGGAGTTTTTATAGTTTTAGTATTATGCCTATTTCTTTCTTCTCGTGTGAAAATTAATCTTGATTTTTTATAATACAAATATCATAATATCTTTTTGTGCTTGAACACATTTACTCAGCATGTCTTTTCCATTCTTCCATGCCATGAGGTGTTTTTTAGATTCATCAATAGTCTTCAATGTTGCAATGTATTTCATTGGGTGTATTTACCAAAGTTGGTTTATCCATTCTGCTGATGAGCATTTAGGTTGTTCCATTTTTTTGTTATGGTGAGTTGGCGCTGCAATTAACATGGCATGCAAAGACCATGTCTATATTGTTGCTTCCTCCCTACTATATACCCTAATGATATATTTCTTTATCTATTTATTTACCACATTATTCTTAAGATAGGTAATGCATAGTCATCATTGCTATTGCTTCCCCATTTCTCCCCTTCCTCTCCTTTCCTCCCTTCTCTTCCAGTAGCTCCAGGGAAGCATTATTTCCATTACTACTTTTGAGGAGTTTATCTATCTTATATTTCATATATCAAATGATCTTAAATCTACAAATGAACATACATAGTTCCCACAACATTAATGAGGCAAAACTAAGACAATAGTAGTAAGAGGAGGAAATATCAAAAACTTGAGGATACTTATATGATTTATCAGTGCTGTACTGCACCCTGAATAGATTACCCCTTCCAGGTGACCCTTCTGTGAGGGACTGTTCAATTAAATTACAGATGGGTTTTGGGTTTCCACTTTGACTACACTTGTTCACATCAATTTGATTGCTTATTTTTGAAATTCTGATACCTATTCCCATGGACATCTCAGGATCACACAGTCTAGTGTGCTTTGTTGCTTCCCTGCTAGAGAGCCACTTATTTAACGTCACACCTTTAAGATCCTAGATGCTATATCTATTAGGAGCTGAGTACCGTTAGCCTTCTTTACCACCTTTGCACCCATTTTGTCTTCAGCAGTGTGTCAGGAAAGTAAGCATCATACATTAACACATTATTAAAACAAACCATTTTTGTACAGATGCATGATGTAAGCAGTGGCTCAAAGTACATCCCTATTGCATTTACATGCACATATATACTTATCTGTATATATACATGTACATGTATACATATTTATAATTATACCTACATATATAGCTTATACTTTCTTGTTCTTTCCTCTTTTTCTTTTAAAATATCATTTTATTGATGGCTCATCCAACTCTTATCACAATCAACATATACATCTCTTGTATGTATGCAAAGTGCATTTGTACATTTGTTACCATCCTCTTTTTCTTTTATCTTTTCTCCGGCCCCACTATCATCTCTACCCATCGCTCACCTCTCAGTAATTCCTCTTGGATACATTTCAATTCATTATACATGACCAGGAATGCTACAGACTCCTCACCATCACTTTCAGATCACTTGCTGTTCCGCTTTCCCTGTTATTATTTGCTCATCACTTTCCTCCCGCCACCAACTCCTTTCCCATTACCCCCCCTCCAGTTCCAGTCCCATCACTGGTTCTTTGGAATTATTCATCCTGCCTACCATAGACAGATGCCAAGAGGAGAGAGAGATAGAGAGAGGCAGAGAATAAAAAGAGTTACAAGTCTAAATGTGGTCCTTACCCAGAGTAGATGAGTTAAATCACAAGCATACCCTGTTATAATCCATCAGTCCAATCCACTTTTCTTTCAGGAATCCATGTCCCAGAACCGTCTTACCTAATAGCACTTATACCCATTTAGTCCTCAGCATTCATGGCTGAGGAGCTTGCCTTGTACAAGATTCCCCTGCTTTTCCTGCAGTCAAGGATGAGGCAGTTTAGTACCCCACCCCATTACACCTTCAGACTTTGAGTGTGGTTCCCTTGTGAAAATCCCCTGAAAAGCTCAAATGAAGTGCCAAGCACCATCCCCCATCCTGAGTCAGAAGTCTACAACTGAGATTCCTCAGGGACTTAGTGGCTTTGCTCCCATTGTTGGTCTGTGGTGCTACCTTCTTTGCATTATACTATGACATTTTCAACATGCTTTTGTCTTTAAGCAGTATGTCTTAAAGGTTTTTTTGTATCCTGTATATTTTTATTAATTCTAATTGCTGCCATGCAAACACTTAGAAATATGTTTTTTACATTATGTTATTATAATAAATTATATCAACCTTCATTTTAAACTGTTTAGACTTTTGTACACACAGCAGTATTGTAGGAACATGTATCAATCCTAGATAATTTTCAAAGTTCTGAATTATTTCAGTATTATGGTTGAAAAATAACTTGTTCTTAATTTGTCTTTTGATGATGAAAATGGATTAAGTTAAAGCTTCCTTTGCTTGATTAACTTGTCTTTATTTCTTGCCCCTTTTTCTAAATACTCGTTTGCATTTTCATGATTTACATGTATGAATTTTTAAATTATGTGGTATATGTAGTCATCTATATACAATATTACATTTCTATCAGTATATAAGTCTATATGAGTAATCACCAACTCACTGGTACCCAAATTTATTTAGATTTTCTTTTTACATTGCAAAGTACAAATAATGAGGCACATCTAGTAATCGTTTTGTTCAGTGGCTTTGCATTTATATATTACATTTTATTGAGGGCTTTTTCAGTTTTAGTAACAATACAAATATCAATTGTATCAAGCACATTTGTATATATGTTGCCATCATTATTTTCTAGACATTCATTTTCTATTGAGCCCTGTGTGTCAGCTCCTCTTAAAATATAATCTTGTAAACCAAGTCATAAATATATTCACCTAAGTTGTCCTTCATTTTTATGAGTTATTGGACATTTTTAAGATATAGGCAATGTATCGAACTGGCAATTTTCTATGGTTTCTCTCATCATTTGATATGCTATTTCTCTTATATAATAAATTCAGTGGGGACTGAGAAACCCATATCAAAGGGACTCTGCAGAAATCAGTCCAGGAGACTTACTGAGGGAAATTTCACACTGCTGGCTTGCAGGAGGGCCATTATAAAGATAAGTAGGCAGAGATCCAGTAAGTTTTGAGTGGCTGGGGGCTTTTGGCTTACCACAGTGGAGGCTGGCTACAGTTTCACCGCTGTCTCGGCTGAAGCTAGGATCATTTGGAGGCAACCCAGGGCTTATCTCAACACAGTCACAGCTTGCCACCAGCTCAGACGGGGATTAAACCCCCCAGCTCCACAATCAGGAATTAGGTCTCAGCTATAATGTTACTCTTGTTTCCCTCTTTTCTCTCTATCACCCCACAGTCTGAGTGGGTTTAGGTTTATTTTCTTTTTATTGTTTTCTTCCCTTTTCTCTAACACACCGCTGCTGACCTCCAGAACACTCCCTTTTGCCTAGG
Organism: Nesogale talazaci; assembly: GCA_004026705.1. Lineage (NCBI taxonomy): Eukaryota > Metazoa > Chordata > Mammalia > Afrosoricida > Tenrecidae > Nesogale > Nesogale talazaci. The sequence continues at coordinate 35,048 of PVJH01007343.1, read as the reverse complement.
GCATTTACACCTACCCTCCATGCAGCTGGCAGAGCTCTAGTCAGGGGATATCCCGCAGACATTTTCCTGGGAAAATCCCGCCCACCTTCTTCCCAGGGAAATTTCATCCACTCACAACCTGCAGGGCTTAACACATGACTAGGTAAAACACACCTACCTGCTTCAGGGAAAGTCCTGCCTGTATGGCAAGTGGAGTTCCTATCCATCTTCTGTGGTCACACGTGACCGAGGGAATTTACTCCTACCTGCCATAATGTCTCACGCAGTCTAAGGCAGCTCAGCAACACTCGCCAATGTTCCATGCTGCTGCAGAAACTTCTGCCCAACCTCTGCAGTGATCTACCTGACCAGGGCAGTTCCACCAACCATTCGCGGTGCTCTACACAAAAGCAAGCAACACATCAGACTTTTGTGACACTTCCATTGCAGCAGGCATCCCTGTATGCCCTCTGTGGTTACCCAATCTGCCATGAGCAACACCATCATGCTTCCTGTGAGATCACCCAGTACATCACCAGCCACATGGGTCTACAACAACCCAACCAATGTCCCCTGAGAGGACCATCCAGCTTTCCCTCCAAATAACAGAATACTGGTTGACTAGGGAAAGAGTGAAGTCGCAGGATGATAGAGTGGTAGGCCAATTCCATAGTGAAATTAGCTGCATGCAGTTCAAAGAAGCATTCCAAAAAGTCTCCCAGAGAGAGCCAGTGCTCATCAACTCCCTGGAAAGTAGCTCTGGCTCCTCTAAAACAATGCAATGCTAACAGCAATCAGCCACAAAGGCCTCAATGGGGGAAAAAAGAAGAAACAAAATACAATGGCAAAAGATGCCCTGAACCTAACAACATGCATAGAAGAAGCAGACAATGAGCTGCCACCAAAAGAAATTTTCAGAATGCTGCTTGGAGTCATACAGGATATGAGGTTACAATACAGAAAAAGGTTGGAATGATGGAAGAGATAAAGTTCATACACCAAAGGGAAATACAAGACCTTAGGGATGAGATAACACAAAGCAGTAGCAGAAATACGGACTTCATCAATCAACTCAAAGAGACCACGAACCGCACCAGTGCCCCAAAAGACAGTCAAGCAAACTTTCACAAATACGAACAAATATCTAATAATATCATCACAGAAGTTAAAGAAAAGCTAAGAACCATGTCTAATGCTATGAAGAACAACATCAGAATAATTGGTTTAATAGAGGAAGACACACTAAAGAAGACATCTGCAAAAAGAGTGAGAGAATCCTTAGAGAAGTACTTTCCCAGCTTAATGAATGAAAACCTGGAAACCATTCAGGAGGTTGAAAGAACACCAGCTAGACTGAATTTCAAGAAGTAACTAAGGCTAACTAACTTTGAGGAAAAGGAGAAAATCATGAGAGCAGCTAGGAAAAATAAGCAATCACATATAAAGGTTCCCAAATAAGTATATGCTCAACCCTATCAGCAGACACTATGAGGAAGAGGAGAGAGTGAATTAATATACCAAAAATTAAAAGAGAATAACACAAACGCATGACTCTTCTACCCAGCAAATCATCTATCAAGATAGAAGGAGAAGCAAGATTCTTCCCAGACAAGAAAAAATTCAAAGAATACATTAAAACAAACCCAGCCTTACAAAAGATTCTGGCTGACCCAGTATGGACAGAGCACTCACAAAGCATAAATAGACTGTCACATAGAACAACTACACCCAAAGGGCAATAAAGAAAAAACAGCCCCCAAGATAGCAGTCACTTAAGTGTGGAAAGAAGTAAGAAATGAACAACACACAAGCACATTTGCATAGCAGAGTGGCTTAGAAAAGACAACCCATCAATCTGTGATCTAAAGGAGACATATTTCAAGACTGTAGACAAAACATGCTTCGAATCTAAGGCTGGAGAAAAGCATACCAAGCAAACAGCAATTCAAAAAAAAAAAGCAGGGGCTGTGATCCTAATCTTAGATAAAATTGATCTCAAAGTGCAAACCATAAAAAGAGATAAAGAGAAACACTGTATAATGATCAAGGGAACAGTAGACAAAGAACCACTGAGCATTTAAAACATATTTCCTGAATGAGAGACCTGGTGAATACATCAACCAAACATTCCAAAACATGAAAAAGTAATCACAGTCTTAACAATTATAGTAGGAAACCTCATATACTACTTTATGAGAAAGATAGATCATGAAAAAGAAACTGAACCAGAAAGCTAAAAATCTAAGCAAAACAATTGGACAATTTGACCTGGTATTTACAGAGCTATTCATCCCCCCCAAAAAATGATTCTTTTCAAGCCCACATGGCGCATATTCAAAGATAGACCAGATGCTGGGGAATAATGCCAATCTACATAAATTTGAAGCAGATGCCTTCTTCAATAAGTGGTGCTGGAAAAAACAAATGAAGATCTACCTGCAGAAAAAGGAAGCAATACCTTCATCTCACTCCATGCACAAAAATAAACTAAAGGTGGATCACAGAACTTGAAGTAAAACCCCAAACTATTAGGGATAGCAATGAGGGAATTGGGAACAACCTGAGAACTTTGGTGCAGCGAATATATAGGCTGTGATAAATAGGGAAATATATAAATACAAAGGAGGCACAAATTGACAAGTGGGATATACTGAAGATAAAACACCTGTGTACTTCAAAAGAATTCAACAAGAAAGCCCACACACTGGGAAAACATCCTTAACAATGACAAATCAGACAAAGGCCTTATTAATAAAATCCGTAATACTCTGCTAGCTTCCAAAAAGAAAAAAAAAACACTAATTTTCCATGGGCAAAGGATCTGAACAGAAGTTTCAGTAGAAATCCAAATGGCCAATAAATATATGAGAAAAGGTTCATGATCATTAGCCATAAGAGAAATGCAAATAAAAACAGAGATACTACCGAACACCCTCAAAGATAGTCCAACTCAAAAAATCAGAATGCAACAAATGTTGGAGGGGCTGTGAGGAGAGAGAAACTGTCATCCACTGTTGGTGGACCTGTAGGTAAGTACGGCCACTATGAAAATTGATTTGGTGATATCTAATATAAATGGAACTTGAGCTACAGTATGATCCAACAATCCTCCTACTGCGCATATACCCAAAAGAGGCAAGAAAAAAAACATGTCCAGACATCTATGCTCCAATGTTCATCATGGCACAGTTCACAGGTCACAGGTCACAGTCACAGATCAGTGACTACAGAGTCCCGGAACCAACAGGGGTATCCCCATGTCTCCTCGCTTCCAGGGATCAGGGTCCATCAACAGCATCCCGTGGTGGCAGAAGCAACTCATTGCTGGAAGAAGCCTCCATGTGGCTGCCCCAGTCTCAGAGGTCCGGCTCCATCAGAGCAAAGCCGTGTGGTTTCTCCACCGGCTACTCCAGCCTCCCAGACGCCGCCATTCTCTGTTGCCTGTGATTAATCATCTCTGAAACTAACTCCCAACAACTGGGGAAGATAGCTTCTCATCTTCACAAGGGAAATATCGTGAGATTTCCCAGGAGTCTGAGGTGAAAGCCATGCCCACACAGAGGTCTCATCGGCTACTCAATGGCTATCTCTAGATTAGCAGTCCAGATCCACCCCTACATTTCAATCATAAAATTTACATAAGTACATGACTGCCACAGAGAGGATCAAATAGCCGGCCTCAATATGAGACAATACATCCCTCCCTGACTCAAAACTCTAGAGGGAACAACACCGAAGACACAGTGTATGAATTGCACCCGATCTGACCGCACCACACAGATGCAAAACACTAAGGGTGCACAATAGAACAGCAAACAAAGGGAGTGGAGCAAGGAAGTCTTGAGGGAATACCAAAAATAGACTTTGGGACAAGGACTTGGCACCCCATCAGACTTGACTTGAAAACAGTCCTAAAGGTCAACAAACACATATATACATATATATATGTATATATATATATATCTTGTAAATAGGTTTTTTTGCTTGTTGCTTTGCTTTGCTCTGTCTTGTTTTTGTGCGTATTATTATCTCTGCAGGTCTATCTAGATAAGATAGGCTGGGTAAACAATTTGAATGAGAAAACAATGGGACCAATAGTAATGGGGGGACATGGAAGAGGGGGAGGTGGGGGAAAAGAAGTGGTGTTAACAAACTCAGGGACAAGGGAATAACAAGTGACCCAAAAGCGGCCTGGAAGGGCTTTATCAAGGGCAATGTAATCAAGAGGAATTACTGAAACCCAAATGAAGGCTGAGGATGATAGTGGAACAAGAGGAAACTTAAAGGAAATAGGAGGCAAAAGACATTTATAGAGGTCTAAATACAGGCATTTACACAAGTAAATATATTTATAGAACACAAGGAAATAGATCTATGTTCATATACTTATAGGTTTAATATTAAGGTAGCAGATGGACATTGGACCACCACACAAGTACTCTCTCATTAAAAGAACACTTGTTCTATAAAACTGTCGTTCCATGATGCTTACCTTCCCGACATAATCGCTGAAGACAAAGCAGGTACATAAGAAAATGTTATGAAGAAAGCTGATGGTATCTGGCCATCAAAAGATATAGTCTGGGATATTAAAGTTTGGAAGAAAAGCAAGCAGACATCTATCTGAGAAGCAACAAAGCCCACATGGAAGAAGCACACCAGCCTGTATAATCACAAGATGTTAAAGGGATGAAGTATCAGGCATAAATGAACAAGAAATCATATCATTGTGAATGAGGGGCAGTGCAGAATAGGGTCACTGTACATCCCCTTACAGAAGGGTCATGGAGAGGAAATGAGCCAGTCAGGGGTCAGTACAGCAACGATGAAACATACAACTGTCCTCTAGTTCTCTAATGATTCCTCCCCCCACTATCATGATCCCAATTCTATCTTAAAATCCCAGCTAAGCCAGAAGATGTCAACTGGTACAGATAAGAACTGGAAACACAGGGAACCCAAGACAGATAAACTCCTCAGGACCAATAATGGGAGTAGCGATACCAGGAGGGGAAGGAGGAGGTGGGGTAGAAAGGGGGAATCAATTACAAGGATGTACATAAAACCCACTCTCTGGGTGATGGACACCAGAAAAGTGGGTGAAGGGAGACATCAGACAGTATAAGACATGACAAAATAATAATGATTAATAAATTATCAAGGATGGATGGGGGCAGAGTAGGAAAATGAGGAGCTGATATCAAGGACTCAAGTAGAAAGCAAATTTTTGAGAAAGATGATGGTAACAAATTTACAAATGTGCTTGACACAATGTATGTATCTATGATTTGTCATAACAGTTTCATGAGCCCCCCCCCAAGAGAATGATTTTTGAAAATAAATAAATAAATTCAACATAGACAGGAGTCTAATCCTGGACTCTGTTCCACATATTACTTTGTTCCTACAGCAATATACTATAACCTTCTTCATCTATTTCTTCTTCCTGCTATAATAGATTACCATAAACCTATTGGCTGAAAAAAACTCAAATGTCTATAATTTGGACACCAAAATAGGTGTCACTGGGCTAAAGTTTAGGAGTAGGTGGTACTTTCTAAAGGACAATTGCCTTTGAGGAACATAGCTAAATTATAAAAAAAACAATGTTTTTCAATTTCTGAATGGTTACCATTTGATGGATATAAAGTATCTTGTGTTCCTTGTTGTGTGACACTGAGGGCATAATTCCGTTCTGACTGATAACTTCAGGAGGCAAAGCCATTTCTAGAGCCTTCTGCATTTCTTGACTTGTGGTCCTGTTCTTCATCTCCATAGGCAGGAATGAGAATCCTGCTCACCCATTGGGTTTTTCCTCCTTCTTTTCTATGAACCAGCTAGGAAAGAGTCTCCCTTGTTTAAGGATTCATATTTTGAATTTTACCTTTCCAGGTAACTCAGAATGGGCTTCTCCTCTCAAAATTCTTCATTTAATCAGACTGGCACTTTTGCCTTATAAACAGTGGCTCGAAGCTAAACAACTCACTGCCATCGCGTTGATTGATTCATAGTGAGTAGAACTGCCCCATGTGAGTCACTGAAACATTACCTGCTAAACAGAGTAGAAAGACTCATCATTTTCTCTTGGAGCCGTTGGTGTTTTTGAACTGCTGACCTTGTGGTGAGCAGCCCAACACTTATGTAAATAAGGAAGGAAAACACATGCTTAAAGCATCAGCAAAACAAGGGTGCTTATTTTGTCCAAAGCAATGACCAGCAGATGTCAAGCATACAGGACACAAGGAATAGCGAGTGCGACAGTGGAATGGCACTAGCAGGGTACTAAATGAATTTGCTGCCAGCTCCAGTGGGTGACTCTAGTGGTTATTAGCCTCTCTGTGGGAAAAAGACAGGACTTTTTACATTCATCGACTTAGTCTCAGAAGCTCTCTGGGGGCAGTTGTATCAAGTCCTATAGATTCACTGTGAGACAGCATCGACTCAATGGCCATTGAGTTTTGTTTACCAGTGTGTGACAATGTACTGGCCTGAAACAGAGTTCCCGCAGGCCAAAAGGCTGCCCACATGCAAGGTTTGTTTAAGCTATGAAGCCCTTGCCACTTCAACAGTTTCATTGACATCCGTCTCTTTCAGTCCTCCCCCGTGTAGTCAAAACTCAATATCTCAGCGGATCCCTTCAGAGGATACTATTTTTTTCTAGTGAACAAGACATGGAGATGGCTGTAGAGTCCTCTTTGTATGACATTAACCCAACATGCACCTGGATTCAAAATGAATGGTTATTGAACAAGGACGGGCTATAGTCATAAATCATAGATCTCTGATCCAACTTGGGAAACTTGGCAGTGCATTGAGAGGAGCCCAAGAGGCGGAGTGGGTTACTCATTGCTAAGAAATATTTGAAAACTTCTTATCTTGTCTATACGGATCCCTTGTGGTATAGTGGTTGCTCCTTGGGTTGTTCACTTCAAAGTCAGCTGTTGGAAAATACCAGCAGCTCTGCAGGGGAATGAGCAGGTGTCCTACTCCAGGGTCAGTTCTTCTTGGTTCCATACGGCCACTCTGAGTGGGAATAGACTCAGACTATAAACTTCATTTTGCTTTTTGGTGGTGCTGTCAATTATAATTTGAACTGCACTGCTAGCTACAAGGTTGGTGGTTCAAACACATGAACCACTCCAACAGAGAAAGGTGAGGCTATTTGGATTTTGTGCTGGCCATCTTATATAGCATAACTATAAATTAGAACAACTCAGTGGCAATGGGGTCTGTCTTTGTTTTTTCCATTTTAAGAGACTGATAATGAACATCCACAACCAAATGAGAACCTCTGTCTTAGATAATACATAAAAGTAAGGGTATTTGAGTAAGGCCATCAATGCAATAAGTTCCATCAAACTTTGTTTTAATTGCATAGACTTTATGTACAAAGTTATGCTCTAAGTTTCATATAAATTCAAAGTATGCTTGGCAGACAAGTGGGCAAAATCTCACATTTAATATAATACCAATGTAGGCAATAATTGAATATAATCTATTCATTCATTTTTAATGACATGTTGCACAGGACACAATGCTGAACATTATTTTGTATACGCTAACAAATGAGGTGTCGAGATCAAGAAGAAACAAAATTCAATATTTATTCAGCATTCAGGGCTGAGGCCGGTAGCATAGTGGTTGAGTGCGGGACTGCAGCCCAGTGGGTTGGCGGTTCAAATCCAGCAGCTGCTCGCCAGGAGGAAAGTTGGACCTCCCACTCCCACCAGAGGGCAGTGATACCCCCCCAAAAATTCAAAATATGATTGTTTTATAAATTCATCCTCCATGAAGGCAACAAAAGGAGTTCATCAGAACTTTACACTTAATTTTGTAAGAATATTTATATATCACAGTGTAAGGGAATTTTACTAAAGAAATAAATTAAGTGACTACATTGGTAATATAAATTATATATTGTATAATATTTGTAAATTGTAACATATACAATCATATATTGTATATATAAATTATATACAAGCATTTTATTTTTCATTTCACTTCAGACTGACTTTCTTTAAATTAAATGTTATGGGTTTGCTTCCCCAAACACACTTACTCATTGGAAGCACTGCTATGTTGACTTCAATTATATAGGTATTGATTATGGGAGTTGAACAACTCCACAATGAAATAAAATGTGCATTTTATATGCTTTGTATACGATAGCTTGAGTATTTTCCTAATCATGTCTGACTGATTGGGCATAGCTACACCTTCAGTTCTATCTAATGCAAAACATAGCATTGTGGTTTTAATTGACTTTTTACATTTATTATGTTTATGTCATTCATATGTTTGCTCACATCTTCTTTAAGCTCACACCTGCTATTCTACACGCAGGCTATCTGTGTGCCCCATAACAGAGAGACGTATCCCAGGGGAACTTCTGGTCCTGTGTTTCCATAGATTCTTCCGATGAGAAGGTGCAAACTAGATTGTGACCGTGGTGAACTTTCAAACACCTTCCTTACCACTTGCTGGTGGCTTGTGGGTCTTTTATTGATCAGAATGACAATGCAGTCTGTGGGGCCTTAGGGACACCAGGGTATGCAAGTCCTAATGATTCCAGTAGCCACTGGCTTCAAAGATGTCCCTTGTTTGGATTTAGTGAACAATGGCATTTATTGGCACTGGCAACGACAAAAGCATTTTGCAACTGTCTCTCAGACAATGCACATCATACTGCATGCTAGTGGTAGTTAAACAAGTGATCTCAATAAGTCAGCTATTCAGATAATTTAGGTAAGTAATTTATTTATTTATTTCATAAATACATACATTTTCTTGAATCTAGCAGAGATTACTCATATTATTTATGTTTAATAGTAGGCGGCAAAAAGTCTAATGCCAGCCTTGAAAGTGACACTTATGACCTTGGTGATGGCAAATACAGAGGAAAAATAATACACGTTAGTATGGTTATTATTTAGAGAGAAATAAAGGAATAAAATTAAAATAGTTTTTAAAATATAGTTACTTTATAACAATCAAATTATAAACTAACAAAATATCTTCATGTAATTATGTACCTACTTACTGTGTTTTTAAGCAATGTGTATATAATAATTTATAATATAATTAAAATTTTTTTTAGATTTTTAACATAATGAGTAAGAAAAGAGAATGCAAATTCAACGATGATCTAGGAAGTGAATTTCCTTTTATTAAAAAAGCCAAAAGCAATTACATGGTAAAATGTGAGAAACGTAATGGTGAATTTTCTATTTCGCATGGCGGAAAGAATGATATTTCAAAGTATTTGGAGACACAGAAATATAAAAGATACTTAAATACTATTGCATCTTCCGCCAAAATACAGGAATTTTTTTGAAAAACAACTTATGGAGACGAAGAAAAGAAATTAGCATTAGCAGAAGGACTTATGTTTTTCATGCTATTAATCACAATAATTTCTTCAGATCTATGGATTGTACATCACAAGTTGTCAAAAAATTATTAAACAAAAATGTTCCTGTGCTAGAACAAAATCTGAGGAAATTGTGTGTAATTTGCTTTCCCCATATGCATTTTCAGAATTAGACAAAAATCTAGAAAACAATAATTTTATATCCATATATTCTGACACATCTAATTCTAATCGTAAGAATATAAAATTATTCCCAACTATTATTAGATTTTTTAATTTGGAAACTGAAATAAAAATGAGAAATTTATATTTCGTTTCTTTGCCCAGAGAAACTTCTGAAACGATTTTCAGTTCTATTATTAATATTTTGGAAAAAACAATTTAAAACATAAAATGATTGCATATTGTGCAAACAACACGAAAGCAAATTTGGGAGGAAAAGTGAGAAGAGGTACAAATAATACTTTTTATAAATTAAAGAAAAACCTGAATCAAAACATTATTAGTGCTGGCTGTGCAGCGCACATAATGCATAATGCTATTCAAATAGCTGCTGAGTTGTTGCCCACAGATGTGGAAGATATTGTTATTAAAATGTATTCTTATTTCTATATATACACTGTGTGCGTTGAAATGCTTTAAGAATTTTGTGAAACTGCAGAAGTCGAATATCAGAAAATACTTAGAAAAAGAGAAAAAAAAGAAAATAATTAGATACAGTAAAACACGCTGGTTAGCTCTTTTGTCAGCTGTCGAAAGAATTTTGAAAATATACAATCCTTTGAAATGCTACTTTCTATCAAAGGATATATGTCCTAGAATTTTAGAAGAGATTTTTAAAAAGAATCTTCAAAAATTTGGCTAGAATTTGTACACAATCAAGCAATTCTTTTTCAAAATGCTATAAAATTTATTGAAGGTGCAAAATTTCGGTAATCGAAGTAGCAAATAAAGTTAATAATTTAAAATTTCAGTGTCAAGCCCTGTTAGAAAATAATTTTCTTCCATAATAACATAAGCCAGTTAGAAGAACAAGGTGCAATATATCGTGCAGATATCATGAATCACGTTAAAAAGTTTTATAGCAACTGCATAAGTTATTTAGAAAAGTGTACGGTACATTACAATGATATTGAACATTTTTCTTCTTGATATTGACCATTTTCAGTGGGTTGCATTAAAACAAAAACTTAATTGGAATGATGTGCAAAAATCATTCTATCATGTTACTCAATATTTCCCATATAGCAATATTTCTGAAAATGATCTTTTTAATGAGGCATCATTACTAAAAATATACATTGATAAGGAAAAGTTTAGATCTTGGACATCAGCAAAAATCACAATAGAGAACAAATGGTCAGAAATATTTCATCATTCTAAAACAAACTATGTTCCATACAATAATGCACTAAAAATCGTGGAATATGCACTGTCCTTACCAGGAACTAATGCTGCAGCTGAACGCGTTTCTTCTACAGTAAATAAAGTGTGGGCATGTGAAAAATCACAATTAAGTGTTGAGACTTTGAAAACCATTTTGTGTGTGAAATATAATGTGACAAATTCTTGTGAAAATATTCATGATCTTTTAAAAGACAGCAATCTACTAAAAAATTCACTCAAATGAGAAATGTGCCAATGAATAAAATAATACTATACATAATTTTTATTGTATTATATCTATAAATTGTTCTTACGTTGAAATTAAAATAAATACATTACTATTTTTGTGTTCTATGAAATTGTGTTTTGTTTTTCGGGGGGGGGGGAATCACTGCCCTCTGGTGGTCGTGGGAACTACCCAGCCTTGCTCCTGGAGAGCGGCCGCTGGACTTGAACCACCAAGCTTGTGGGCCGCAGTCCTGCACTCAACCACTACACCACCGGGGCTCAGCCTCTTCTTTGAAAATTTTATTTAGTCCATATAGACCAAATTTTTAATCAGGAACTGGTCAATGGTGTCCCGCTTAAAAAGTGACCAGATTTTAACATTGGTAAAGCAGGGCACCATTGATTGGGGGTGAGGTGGGGAGAGGAGACACTTGATTAAAAAATTGGTCTAAGCTCTCACAGCCACCAGAGGGCAGTGATGCCCCAAAAAACAAAACAAAACAAAATAAAATTCAGTCTATATGGAACAACAAAAATTTTCGTAGAATGCAAAAATAATACGCCGTGGGACATTGTTAAATTGTTAAAAAGCGGGATGTCTGGTAACCTTATTATATGGAAGTATGCCATTCAGATTCGACTTTGAGGTCTGGACTTCCTGACCGTCTGTGCTCAAGTGCTGGTGTTTCTACTCAGATAAGCTGATGCAGGTACCATCGGTCTGTTCTGTCCACCCCCCCGGTCAATTCCTGTCATGGACCATGTCGGCCACCGTTCACCATGTGGGTACTTCCGGAAACCACCCTTCCTGGAAGCCCAGTCCCTGGAGGTCTTTTTGGATATATTCCATTGGCATCGGTCTATGAGACACGGACTTCCTCACGCCCGTGCTCAACTGCTGGAGTTTCTAGGGTTTTCAAAGCAAAGGTAGGACTACACACCAACAGCGACACCTCCGGATTCTTTACAGAACTCTCGGGGTTTGGGGGGTGGGCAACTGGAAAAATATTCCCATTGGCAACCCCAAGGAGAACTAAGGTTCTGGGAACATTTTGGTGTGCTGCCTGTGGGTCCCCTGCACAACTCCAGGGTTCAGGGCTTTGGTTGCCACAGTCCGCCGGTAGAAATCAGACATGCTGGGGTGAAAGTGCAGGCCTAAGGCTGGGAGGGGAGAGGCTAAAGCCCTGTGGGTCTTTTCAGTCCCCTGGACTGCTAGACCACCATACATTCAGCCCATAGCTCCTTCAAGATTTCCGACCAGTTATTGCACCTGCTTCCAAAGGTTCCTGGCAAGCCATGGGAACCTCAATAGAGCTATGTGAAGGGGACATCTGTGTCATAGTCACTTGCTCTACTGTTTTCCATGACATAGGTAGCCGACACAGATTTCACGCAGCTGGGGGTCCTCTAACATCATTAGAGGACTGCCCTATGCACCTGACATCTAGGGACCTATTTATATTACAATAGTCTTTTTGCATCCTATAAAAATTTTTGTTGCTCCATATAGACCAAAGTTTTAATCAAGAACCTCCCCCTTCTCCCCCACAGTCAATGGTGTCCCGCTTAAAATCTGGTCACTTTACCCCCGGGTCACTTCATATCACCATGGGCCATGTTGGCCACCGTACCCTACCAAGGTACTTACGGAGACCATCCTACCACCAAATCCCAGGCCCTGCAGTTCTATTGGATGTATGTCATTGGCATCTAATTTTGGGTCCTCACTTTCTGATGCCTGTGCTTGTGTGCTGGTGTTTCTAGGTCCTTCAGGGTGAAGGTTGGCCTGACACAGTGATGGGGGACAAATTGTTAAAAAGCGGGACATTTGGTCACTTTAGTTAGTCATCGCCATATTGGCCACTATACCCAATGTGGATACTTCGGAAACCACCCTACCCGGAGGCCCAGTCCCTGGGGGTCTATTTTAAAGTGACCAGATTTTAACATTGATAAAGCAGGACACCATTAATGTGTATGTGTGTGTGTAAAGTGACCAGACATCCCACTTTTGAACAGTTTAACAACGTTCCACAGCATTTTAAAATTAAAGTAAATATATTACAATGTTATTTTTGCAGTCTATGAAATTTTTGTTGCGTCATGTAAACGAAATTTATAATCAAAAACCGTCCCTCACCTCCCGGTCAATGGTGCCCCGCTTAAAATCTGGTGCCTTTAAGCCCTTCCTTAGCTTGTCGTGCATTCTTTCCAAAATTCAGGACTTTTTAAAAACACCACGGCACACAGGGAGAATTGTTTAAAATCAAGACTGTCCCACCAATAGCGGGACGTTTGGTCATTTTAGTTATGGCCATGTCGGTCCCAATCGCATTCTTGGGGCTGCTTGTGGGCCCCTTGCTGGGTTGATAGTCCTGGGAGGGCAGAGCCTAAGGTCCTGTGGGCTTGCAGGTAGTTTCAGTGCCTGTTTGTGTCCTGAGAACCTTTGGCCCACTGTCTATTTGCAACACTTGAGTTATATGTTCAAACTTTAGTACCTTACATCCACGAAAATATTATTGTGCAGGTCATCTCTGCTCAAATGGGATATACCTCTTTGTTAAATTGCTAGTATTATAATTCACATTTAAACAGTAGTTGCATCATGGACAACTAATATGCACACAGGTATACACTCAAACAGAACATATACACTTACATAAACAACCCATTCAAATGAGTGAGTCAGCAGAGGGGAATGTACTGCAGATTTTAAGTGTTTGGGATCTTTCCATTGCCTTAATCAGTCTTTGCTTGTAAGGCAGCATATTGTGCAGATTAGATTTTACAAATTAGCTCACATGAATCCTTTTCATTGCCATTGAAGCCATACTGACTCATAACAACTCCTTAAGAAATAATTGAACTCCCTCTGTGGGTTTCCAAGTCTGGAACTCTTTGCAGGAGCAGAAGACCTTATTTTTGTCCTGTGGGGCTACAGGTGATTTCAAACAGCTGATCTTGTGGTTAGTTGCCCAATATGTAACAACTATGCCACCAGGGCTCCTATAGAAATCCTTGGGAGATGATTATACTCTCTACCAATAAACACAACCCTTGCTGTTTATTTAATTTTGACTCACAGTGACGCCATATGTTACAGAGAAGAACTGAGTTCCATAGTGATTTCTTGGCTGCAGTCTTTATGAAAACGATCATTAGCCCTTTGGGGTGCTGCTTGATGGGTTCCAACTGCCAACATTCAGATTAATAAGTGAGAATAAAATATCTATGTCATCAAGGACTCTTCTTTGTGCCTACCACACCTTTCTAAGAAATATTAATGTAAATGTTAACTGAGAGATCAGGTATCCTGTTCCTGTTTGGCTCTTTTCCAATAATAGCAAATGATGTTCTCATTTAACAATGATAACACACATTTTTCAGAGATATTGGTTACACTTTTATACAATTTTTTGACCTTCTAATTACTTCTCTTCTGGTGTTTTACTTTCATTAATCTGGGTTGCCTGCTCCTTATCCTTCCATCTTTGTTTTGGAGTAATTATTGACCATATGGTCAAACTTTCAAAAGTAACTTCCTTAATCATTCAAATATATATTCAACTGCATGAAGCAGAATCTACTGGCTCAGTTAGATGGGCCATCTTACTGTGATTTTAAGTGCTTAAAATTTAATAGGTTCTTTGAGAAAACCTGGCATCTCCGTGACATTTAATTTTACTAGCAGTGGGTAAAATTTAAATGAAACCAAAATCAAGCCCAGTGCTATCAAGTCCATTCCAGCTGAAGAACCCTATGTAGGGTTTGGGAGGTTATAAATCATTATGTGAGCAGGCAGACTCATCTCTTTCCCAAGGAGGTGTTGGTGCATTTAAACCAATAATTTTGTGTTTAGCAGTTGGATGCTTAACTCACAGCACCATAGGGTTCCTTAAATGGAGTCTAGCTTTCTATTTGATTGGTCAGGTCTTACTTTAGGTTTCTTGTAAAGTGTGCTAGCTTTCTCCATCAAGATCTTTCATATTGTTAAGAGTTGTGTTTGGCCCCCTTCCAGGGGGACAGGCAAGAGAAAAGTGGGTGAAGGGTGCCACTGATCAGTGTAAAACATGAAAAAATATTAATTTAATTATCAAGAGTTCGTGAAGTATGGCGCATAGGGGATTCAGGAGAAAATGAGCAGAAAAGAAGGGCTCAAGTAGAAAGAAAAATTTTTGAAAATGTTGATGGCTACATATGTACAAATGTTCTTGACACAACGGATGGATTTATGGATTGTAATAAGAGCTGTATGAGCCCCAATAAAATGATCAAGAAGTTAATGAAAAGTTGTGTTAGGTAACATTCTTCTTTATCAAATATGATGTTCTTTCCCATGGACTGGACCATCCAGACAATATGTCCAAGGTATGTGAGACGAAGTTTCACCACCCTCAATTCTAAAGAGTATTCTGCCTCTATTTCTTCCAAGGCAGACCAGCTATCTGGATGCCCATGGTACTTTGAATATTCTTCATCCACATAATAATTCAAATGCCTCAATCCTTCTTTTCTCTTCATTATTCATTGTCCAACTATTTCACTGTACTTATTGTCACTGTGTTGATTCCTAGGAAAAGCAACTGAATACAGGAAATTCACAGGCCAATGGGTGGAAGGTCTTATGGATCCAGTGGGATTGGAAGCATCTCAGCATTGGCAGAGGTGTGCACATGGCTCCTCCAGCTTGGGGAACTAGCCTAGCTCCCTGTGTCTTGTCAGCTGCAATGTCTCACAGGGAGTCCACCTGCATTCTGACTCCAGTGAGCTATTCTTCTCCTTAGCTCATCCAAATGAGGTCATCAAGCTGCAACCTGATTGACAGGGTAAATGCCACTCTTTCACTCTTAATCCTCTCAAATTGACAACATATTATATAACCGCTACATCCCTCAACCAGATAGATTGGCACAGCAGCTGCAACAATGGGTTCAAACATAGTGACAATTGGGAGGAAAGTGCAGGAGCGGACAGGCTTAGTTTGATCAACACAAGGCTGCTATGAGTCAGAACCAACTTGACAGCACCAAATAACAACTTCAAAATGTGGATGGCAAGTTTGTAAGAAAAAAACTTATAAAGTGTGAGAGAAGTGGGTGAAGTGAAATATTTTATTTTGGGTGAAACTGTTTACAATGTGCTTCGCATTGTGCTTGTTTCTCAATGCATTGTGCCAGTTCTGCACGTATCATATTGCCAAAGTCAAATTTGACTCAAAGGTCATTGACTTGTTTTCTAGTTTGAGTTTTATTGAGAAGGAGGCTCCCTGGACCATTTTACTGTATTGTCTGTGGCTCTTTCCCCTCACCTTCTATGAGAGGATTTTTGTGCATTACGGCATCCTTCTTAAACTTCTGTCAGTATGTGGAACACCAGGGAATCTTATGAAATTGCAGATTTGGATTCACTAGGGCTGGTTTGGAACTTACAGTTCTGTATTTCTAACAAGCACTGAGGTGATGATGATTTTTTGGTTGCTCCACAGAATACACGTTGAGTAGTAAGATTATAGACCAACCTGCTATTAATGTCAAAAATAATAGTATAGAAAAGTGATCATGTTCATTCACTTATGTCAATGGCCACGTGCATGCCACAAAAGTAGTATTGACTCATTGTGACAACACTGAGGGTCACAAAGAGACTGTATGGTCACGAATCTAAATTATTCACAATCTGGCTTGTTACAGAGGTTGCCTATCCCTGGTGAACACAGCCTTTTATTACTATACTGAAAAAAATGAAATTCTATTTTGAAAAGCTTCTAAAATTCAGAAACAAGAATTTGTAAATATAAGTGGAGATACCAGGAGGGTGGAGGGAAGGTGGAGAGAAAAAAGGGAAACCGATTACATGGATTTACATAAACCTCCTCTCTGGGTTACGGACAACAGGGAAGTGGGTGAAGGGAGACATCTTGCAGTGCGTGAAATGACAAAATAATAATACTTTATAAATTACCAAGGGTTCATGAGGGAGGAGGGAGTGGGGAGGGAGAGGGAAAATGAGGAACTAATATGAAAGGTTTAAGTAGAAAGAAAATGTTTTGAGAATGATGATGGCAACAAATGTACAAATGTGCTTTGTATATAATGGATGGATGGATGGATTGTGACAAGAGTTGTATGAGCCCTCAATAAATGATTTAAAAATAGAATTAAAATATTGAAATAAATTGTTATCTTTTACTTAATCTGAATACTCTCAATCAGTTGGACTTCCATCAGTTCAGTTGTACATACAAATTGCTCAAAGGATAAAGTGGATGAAAATATATGAGAGAATTCTAAAAGTGATAGAAAGTGGAATAACATGTTAATTGAATTTTAAGCCTCCTCATGTTATACCTGAATAATGTACCGAGATTCTCTCATGGAAGGTGGGGGAAAGGGCCACAGGCAATAAAGTAAAATGCTCCAGGAATGCTCTTTCTTAATCATAGCAAACCCCCAAATCAAGTCACTTAATTTTGAGTCAATGTTGTTTGGCAATATGATGTGTGCAGAGTAGAACGACATTTCAAAGGGTTTTCAGTCCTGTCATCGTGTAGAAGCAAATCCCCAGTCCTTTCAGTCCAATGTTGAAGGCAGTGAACCATCACATCACTTGTTAAAACCCTTTAATTGATAGTCCTTCAATTCCCAGAACCTGGTTTTTCCCTAATGTCTTTGGTGCAGTTTGGATTTCTCAGTAGATGAGTGAAACCAAATTCTGTCATCAAGTCGATGTCGACTCCTAATGACCCTATAGGACAGGGGAGAACTCCCTCTGGGAGACTCTGAGACTGTAGCGCTTCTAAGGGTAGAATGCCCAGCCTTTCTTCCATGGAGCTGCTAGAGGTTTCAAACTTCTGACTTTGTGGTTAGCAGCCCAGTGGGTGACCACTATGCCAACAGGGCTCCTTCAACATTAATGTACAAGGTGTACATATTTCTTACACACTTGATGTTTATGTTGACTTTCTTCCCTGAACGTACTTGGTCCTAATGATCTCCTGTGTGGTACTTTGGGGAGCTCTTTCTCTTATTTTTTGTTTATTTCAAGTTTATGCTCTTCCACCCCCATCCCATGTGTACAGCCTTCCTATAAACCATGTCAGAAAATAACCCACTAGCTTCCCAAGTGTGATAATGCTGACTATATGCAGAAGGTCATAAGGAAAGCATTACTACAAAGTAAATTCACTCAGGTGAAAAAAATTTTACCAGAAAACTTTTACATTGCAAACTCCAAAGGGAAAGACAATGTTATTCACAACTCTTAGCATTTTGGGACATGATAGTTTTAATTTCTCTTATACTTATTTTGAAATGAAATGGAATATTTTGTTATAGCTTTACAATTATTATCTTTACTGTTTTTTATTGTATTGATCATGATTCTCAAACAACACAAGAAATTTAATATCTGTTGTTTTCTTGGTGATCCTTTCAAAATCCCTTTGGCATGCCCAGAAACACTATGGTATGTTTAGTGTTTTTGTTTACAATGATTATTAAGTCCAGAAACTTTTTGGTCACTTTTAGCTTCAAATACATATATATTGAGTTATAGCTGCCACATTCTTTTAAAATTATTATAAAGTAACTTAATCCAGGAAGTGTTTAAAAGTCAAATCTCAAATTCTATCATGTCTACTCTGTTTATGTTTTTCACCAGGGATTCAGTAGCCTGGATCTTACATGAAGTTTTAAATAATAACTGTACTTCATGAAAGAAGATACCAAAGTATTTTCAGTAGCAACACTGATTTTGTTACAAAGGACACTGTATGTATTCAAACCGTGTTTGGAAAGAGTTAATATGGCAATAAAATGAAGGAAGACATTTCAGTTGCAGTTTTTTTCTATTGCAAGCAAGCAGAGGGTGACTCATGATCTGCTGGGGGAATGGTGTTGAGAGATGAGTGGAAATATAGTAGATGAAAAGCAATTCACCATAGTCGTGGTGAGCAAAAAACTAACAGAATTAGCAATAGGGATCAGTTCAACATAATCCTTTAAGACCATCTTATGTTTCTTGTGTTTTAGTTAGGGTTTCCTTAAAACCAATAGTCTCGGGACTCACTTTCCCTTCTTGAAGTATAAGCTTTCATTAGAATTCTGAAAGTAATTCAACCTCGCATTCTACAAAATAGAAACCTGGGTGGCTTAGTGGGTTTTATGTTGGACTGCTAACCACAGGGTCAGCAGCTGAATTCAACACACACTCCATGAGATAAGGATGATGGTGTTTACTTCTTTAAAAATGTACTATCTAAGAAACCTGTTCTGTCTTAAAGGGTCAGACTCACTTTGATGGCAATAGCTGAGTAGTGCACAAAGGGTGAAGGTTGGTGTACCAACTAGGGGGAAAAAATCAATGCTTTGGGCTCAATAGATGTTTGGCAAAAGACACACCATGGCAAAATTCGCATATCCTGTCAGGTCCCTTAGCAAAAAATCAGAAAGCAAATTCATGCCATTGAGTTGATTTCAACTCATAGTGACCTTACAAAACAGAGTAAAACTACCCCTGTGTGTTTCTAAGACTATGTGTTCATGGAAGCAAAAAGCCCCATCTCTCTCCCTGTAGAGCACTTAGCTCACTGTGTAGCCTACTAGGCAGCTAGAGCTCCTGAATTCTGGGCAAAGCAAGATGCTATGTCATGCTATTTGGTAAATATGTGGTCTTCCATCCTCAAAAGGGAGGGAAACGTTTACAGGGAAACTGATAAATATGCAGACTACAGTTATTATGGAAGGCAATGAGTTAAAATTGAAATATTAATAATTTACCTTGCAGTGTTATTTCACATCCTTTTCAACTTTAATCTCTAATTTTTGAAGAGAATCATTTTGCTTATTTTGAAGATGAGCAAACAAAGTACTACTCTGAAACAACATAGCACAGGTGTGCTGCATTTCTTATGCCATTCTCATCTATCTATTGTCTTAGGGTTCACAACTAAAATGGAATTAGTGATGTGTATATGTGTGTGTTTGTGTGTATACAGAAAGAAAGAGAGAGATACATCTCAGAAATGACTCAGAATTAGACAATATGGGGGGGTTGTTGTTGTTTTGGGTCTTCTCATGCCTATTACCTGATTCTATAGACATCTCATGATCACACAGGCTTGGGTGCTTCTTCCATGTGGGCTTTGTCGTATGTCTGCTAGATAGCCCTTGTTTACCTTCAAGCCTTTAAGACCCCTGATGCTGTATCTTTTGTTAGCCAGGCACCATCAGCTTTCTTCACTACATTTGCTTATGCACCTGCTTTGTCTTCAGAGATCATGAAGGGAGAGTAAAGTGTTCTTGTGTTGAGGGAGGGCTTGAGCAGACAACCAAGAGGCTGTCCACTTCCTCAATGCATTTGCATATAAATATGGGCACATAGGTCAACACCTCTATTTTTATGAATTAATAGATTTACATAAATGCACACCTATATTTATACCTCTATCCATAGCATTGCTTCTTAGATCTTTCCTCAGTTTCCTTTTACCTTCCTTCTACCCCACCACCATGTTCGCAAGAAGCCTCTTAGCAATTTCTCTTAGCTAGATGGCTGTTACTCCAAAACCACTGGAATCTCTATGTTCTCTTTGTTGTTGAACTTAATTCCCTAGTTGTCCCCTGTCTATGGCATTGTTTGCTTACTTCTCCTTTGCCCTGCCTAATCCTCCCTGCAGTCTCCTCCAGAACCATCTGCCCCATTGCTTTCTGCCCGGACTTGCTTCCCTTGCCTATCTTGGAAGTTCAGTAATTTGAAATCCTCAGCCCCTTCACAGGAGAAAGATGAGACTGTCTACTCCAATAAAGAGTAAGGACAGTTCTACTCTCTTCTAAAGTGTCGCGATGAGTCAGAGTTGACTTCATAGCTATAAGTCGAGTTCTGCTTATAGTTGAAACACATATTCTCACAAACACACAATATTTTATGTACATATTCTGGGCTATGCTCTCCTTACTACTGAGCTATTGAAAATGTCACATCGACATTTTAAAAAATGATGAGTAGTGCCTATTAAGCCATGGTATTTTCAATCGCCTCACATGCATCTGCAACATTGGTAATGAATAAGCAAGACAGCAGAAGGATGGATACATTTGAGTGATGATGTTGATGAAGACATTGATAAAAGTACCATGGCCCATTCAAAGAACAAATAAAGCTGTCTTGCAAGAAATAAGACAAAAATGTTCCTTGGAAGCAAGAATGACAGCATCACTAGCGTCGGAGCTGACGCGATGGCACCTAATCAAAACAGCAGGACATTCTGTAGATTTGTATTAATTACCTCATTTAAAGTTGCTAGTCATGAGATAATCCTACTTTCACTATATTTCTCACCTACCAAGTGAAGAATATAAGAAGGTAAGTATTATTAATATATCTTTAATCTTAAAGCTTTTAAGATTCAATAGTAGGTCTGTCTTCTTTATATAATTATGCCTACCCAGTTTTTATTAAGTACTTGCAACACTAAATAAGCAAATAAAGAGCAATACCACTAACTTACCGATATAGTATGTATTGAAGGTAGAAATGATCATTTTCTATAATAATCCTAAAATTTAATGATTACAAATGACTTCAAAAGTCGGTTTACCAGATTCCAATTTTAATGGAACACAAAGTAATGGGAAGAGAATAATCTCCCTGAGTTGAATTGCTTCCTCTTAGACCTACAGAGGCAACATTCAAGCAGTGAGAAGTAGACTCTTTTAAATAATTTCACATACTTAATGAGGCATCATATCTTGTCCATTCATATTTCCACTAGGGTTGTCCAGTCATTTCTCCTGTATATGAACAATGATTTTCTTAAATTTCTAATGATTTTCATTGAATTGGTTTTTACTTTTATACTTCATTTGTTTGTGAATAGTAGTGTGTGTGTGTGTGTGTGTGTGTGCACATGCGCATGTCTCTGTGTGTGGTCATATGAATGTTGACAGAATTTGCATATGATGCTCATGCTGCCATCCTTCCTAAATATCTAATACTCTACTTTATCATCTCTCTTCTTAAAATGGAAACGAGTATGGGCAAGTAGTTATATGGGTAGTTGAAGACTTTTAGTAAATATAAGAAAATTTTAGGAGCTAACTAGAGACAAGATTAATCACAATGAAAGAAAAACAAACAACTTCAACGATTACCTTAATGAATACAAAGAAAATCAAATTCCAGAGAATGAGAAGATATTTGTATCATTGTACAGTCTTCTTTAAACATGCACTGTAATTGTTGTCACAACTATTTGTGAGCTTGAAATAAACATGTAAAAATGAGCCAGAAAAAAACCCCTTCAAGACTAAACTCAAGTTTAAGGTAGAACATTTTATTACAATGCGATATTTACCTTTAAAGCCAGAATTTAAGTGAAAATGTATGCACTTAACAAATTCGGAAAACATCTTTGGAAAACACTCTACTGTCCTTCAGTACAATAAATTTCCACCCCCACTTTTCCTTACCGAAGTGAAACAGATTACTCTTTCTTCAATTGAGTGCTCAGTAAATCCCTTGGCTTATAATTTTGGGATCAAGCTGAGTATCTGGAACCATAGGAAATTGCACACAGCACAGTAGGATGCATACTGAGGGAAGCACTGGCTTTCTGAGGGGAACTGTGAAAAAGGAAGATATAAGTACCTTATACCCCATTTCACACTTATCCTGGGGCACCCACACATTAAATGGATGTCTGCAAAATATCTCCATCCTACACCTAAGTGAATATGCCCAGATAGGATTTAGTTGTTGACCAGGTTTCCGTCTTTCTACCTGAATTGCTTGTCAATATTAGAAATTTACCTTATATTACAGCTTACGATTACAGAGCAATGTTACAACAGTATTATGAGATATAGGGAAATGCTAGAAGGAAATTTTCTCTATACTGTTTTTGAGACAATTCTGAGGTCATTAAAAAGTAAAAAAGTTATTCAAGAAAAGGAATATGTGTTCATAAAGAAAATGTTTGCATACACATTGTACTATGTTAGATTTTGAAATAAGGTACATGCATGCATGCATGTATCATCATAATGTTCCCTAGAGTCAAGGATAAGGAGACTTTAGCTAGCTTATTTTGGACACATCATCAGGAAAAGCCAACTATTTAGAAGGGACATCACGCTTGGGGAAGTAGAGGGTTAGTAAAACTGAGGAAAAATGTCCATGAAATGGACTGGCAAAGTGGTACCAACAATCTACTCAAACATACCAAAGATTGTGAAGGTTACATGACATTGGACAATATTTGATTCTGTTGTGCTTAACATCCCCAATGAGTCAGACCCGGCCACACCATGGATAATAATAATATATGTGCTATTTTCATTTTAAGATTTTTTTTCTACAGAAAAGAAAGGTTGATTTTAAATAGAGTCTGCTTTACATTCTTCATGACACTGAAGAAAACATTATTAAGTAGATAAAAGTTGAAGATCCCAATAAGAAAATTTCCTGCTATTTATAGAGAACTGGCAGAATTTAGAGATGTATGGAACCATGATTTGGAGAACTTTTGAAGAGTTGATAATATAGCCTCCAATTGTCTAGTCAAAAGAAGTTAAATGAGCAAGCTAATGAAAAAGTTACCTTTAGGTTGACTGTTTACTTTTCCACTGTTAGGCAAAAGTTTTGATGTAAAGTCCATTTTATAGATTTTGGTGGGGAAAATGTAATCCAAAAATTAAACATTAGGCCAAATTATTATCATTACTGTAAATGCAATAGCTTGGTTCTTACAGGTAGACAGTCATCCAGGAGGTATATTATATGCAAAAATCTATTAACATTCATGAAAATATTAAATGTAATACAGGTATTTATCCTTAATTATCAAAATAATCTCAAAGTAACATATTTAAGTAATAGTCATACCCATGCTTAAATACTTGTGTTAAAAATATCATTATTGAAGAATGATCAGTAAGGCTGACCTACTCTATCCAGAGTTTTGTCCAAGGGGCTCCCATAAAGATTTCATATAATAGGTTTTATAGGAATGTAACTACACCTTATATAGGGATTGCCTATGTGTAATATGATGTTCACACAATGTCCACATTGCAATCATGTCCAAATCACGGACATTAAGAAACACATATGCATTAGATATATTCCAAAATTTGTGAAATGAGATTATAATGACATGTATACCTTTGGATTATGTATTGCTACATTACCAAAAAAACCCAAATTAAATATGTAGGTATTAGAGTTCAGAAACCAATATTAGAATGATAAAATTAATATAGATAATGTTTGGGAAAGTATTGATTCACATTAAATTTGTAAAGTAGAATCAGATATAGAGAGCAGTAATGACGTATCTGAAAACTCTTCTTCAAAGAATGCAAACAAACCAAAATAAGTATTTAATGAATAAACAAACCTCTAACAGAACAAATGTAAGAAATAGACAGAAAACAAATTCATGACATTTAAAATAAAAGCTGGGCTTCCAACCAGTTCATTTCACCTTGCCCCACTGCTGAGAATTTGCTTTTCCACCTCAGTTATATTCTTACAGATCCTCGGGTGATTCTTATGTATACGAAAGACTTCCCAGGAGCTCTTCAAGTCTAGATTCTGATTTAGTATATCTAAGGTGAAAACACAAATTCTCAGCAAGGTGTCAGACAGGAATGTGCTTCAAAATTGTGGGAAAAAAAGACCCATGGAGTTTCGTGGAACTGGGTAATGCAGACAGAAAACTTACATGGGATAACAAAGCATAGCATTTGATACACATGTACAAGGAGGAAATATTCAGAACAATTTCAGTACTAGTTTCTGCTATTGACTGTCTAATATTGGTATTTGGAACTGCTACTACTACCAATTGCATATTCCCTTTACCTTGAGAAAGCACCTTAGCTGATTGATGTTCTTTACCTCTTGTGATCACCAAACCATTAGTCCTAAAGGGTCTGATGCATTAGTAATCATGCCACAATTGGGTTGCTATGGTTTATCCTTGACTTTAATCACACAGTATGTCAGGCATGGTTCTCTTAGAGAAATAAAATTCAGGACACTAGTAATTCTTTTTATATATTTATATATTGGGAAAGGTATATAAGAGAAGAAAGAAAAAGTTAACTATAAAGCAATACAGATTCCTCGGTGCAACTCACTTGCGTGAGGCAACTAGAAGACTGGCAGTCCTTCAAGTCTTGAGTGCCGCTTAGTAGGCCTCTGTAGAGCAATCCAGGCTATCTGGTTACAGGCAGCAAGCGGCAGAGCAGGTCGCCAACAGTCAGCCAGATGACAGAGTCCAACAGTCCCAAGCTCAAGAGATGTATATCCCAGAAGCGTGGCGAAGTAGGGCTTGAAGGATCCTCAACTCACAGCAACACAGTCCACGAGTAGGTGTCCCACGGGTAGTGTTGCTTGGAGGTCGAGGCACAGGACGAACAAGGCAGCTCTCTTGTCCGAAGATCCGGAAGCAAGAGAGAGGGCGGGACTTGTCGAGCCCTTCCTATCTCTGCCCTTCAATTCATCCCGCGTGTTCATTGGCCGTGCCGTCACAACAGACCCACCAGTCTTCTGTGGCCATGTTGGCATAACAAACCTACCTATCACACAGAGCATGATATTACTAAGAGATGACCTAAGGGATCGCTTAGATTTCAGGCATATTTTTCTTTACTTCCATGATGATGTGTCACTTCAATTTCCCGTTGGTAATTAGGATCATTCACACTCTTCAATCCGGTAAGTCTCTGATTTGCCTGCTGATCCAGAGGAAAGGAGAGCCCAAAGGGGCCCGGGTCATTCTGAACTCCTGGTTCAAAGGAATCAATACTGTGTCTCCAGGTGAGAGTATCCCTCCTTTTGGAAGTAAGACCTTTAGGTCCAAATAGCATAGAGTCTTGGGACAGAAAGCAAATGTTTGAGTGTGTTACTAAGAACACTAATGAGTGGTGCTATTTCTATGTTCGTGCCTTGATTTCTGGACTGGTGAATTCTGCCTAATGAAGCAGCACTCTCATATAGTGGACACTGGCTTAGAGCATATGATGCCTCCTGGAGAAGATTGACAGTCATCATCTTTTCTCAGCAACTGCTGTCATTGCCCAATGAGCTCATGAGCAAAGTGGCCATGAAGCATGAGCTCAGCAATGTGGACTTCCATATATCAAGGTTGACTTAGTTATAGCAAATGATAAGTGTCCACTCTGCCAGCAGCAGAGATCAACATAGAATCACCAGCCCTCATGGAGTTCAGCCTGGTGGCAGGTTGATTATGTCAGATCACTTCCATCATGCGAAGTGCCGTGCTTTGTTCTTAGTGTAATAGACACTTCATCTCAATATGGATTTTTCTTTCCTGCATGCAATGCTTCTACCAAAATTACAGCTCATAGACTTAAAGAATGCCGTATTCACTGCCAAGGTCTGCCACACAATAGACCCTCAGATAAAGGGAATCACTTAAAAGCAAGGGAAGTGAAACAATGGGCCCATGCTCATGGAATTCACTGGCTTTACTATGCTCCCCTCTTAACCTGAAGCAGCTGACTTGTTAGAACAGGGGTGCTCAAACTACGGCCTGCCCGCCATATGCAGCCTGCTTAGGACACTGATACAACCGTCAGGTGTTTTTGCTGCCACTGCCTGTCATGTTTAGCAGCTGATTAATTCTGGGCCCGCAGTGAATTTGTTTTGTTGTTGTTTTAAACTATAGTCCAACCCTCCAATGATCTAAGGGACAGTGAACTTGCCCCCTGGTTAAAAAAATTTGAGGACCCCTGTTATAACAATGGAATGACCTTCGGAAGATACAGGAACAGTGACAGGTAGATGAATATACCTTGCAGGAGTGGGACAATACTCTCCGGGAGACAGTATATATTCTAATCATCATCCAATATGTGACGTTGTTTCTCCAATAGGGAGTTATGGTCATGGGTCACATTTTGATATAAGCAAATGAAATGACCCCTGAAGAATGTAGAGAATATAGGGTAGGCATGTCATATAAGACATGGCAAATTATTATAGACATGTTGAATAAGATATTAATCAAAGAATTGAGCAATGACAAATAATAATAAGCAATATTTTATTAATTTGAACAAGGGGCAAATCATTTCCAAATACAAAAATCATGACAAGGAGGCCTTGTGGCACACCAGCTAACTGCTCCACCTCTAACTGCAAGATGGGAAGCTAAAACTCCCCAAACACTCCACATACGGAATAGGGGGTGAAGTGGGAAAGTATTCATATCTTCACTTTCTGGGTCAGGATATAGCTTCAATTGTCAGAAAGTAAATAGTTAGAAAAATACTGTGGCAACTATATTTGCTAAAGTTAACAAAATTATCTAGTTTTCTCTTGGTATAAATAACAATATTAACACATATTAAAATACATAAGAAACCAAAACACTGAACTCATAACCATGAAGTTGATTCCAACTTAGAGTGACTCTGTAGGATAGGGTGAGACTGTCTTTTTAAGTTTCCTGGCCTGTAAATCTTTCTGAGAGTAGAGAGCCTCATCTTTGTCCTGTGGAGCAACTGGTGGATTTGGTACTGCTGACTTTATGCTTGCCAGCCCAATTTGTGATTCACTACCCAAACAGAGTTCCTTAAAATAAGTACAGCAGTATTTATAATCTATCTACTCTCTCTTCTCTTCTTCCTTCCTGCTATCTTCCCTCCTTCCCTTTTCTCCTTTCTTAAACGTATCAAACCATCCATTCTCCATCCCGCCATCTAGTTATCCACCACAATGTGGTGTGTGTTTAGTGCTAACAATAATAGTGTGTTTGCTTTGGGTTAAATTTTGAATTTCATCCTTTTGAA
The DNA here is from genome assembly GCA_004026705.1 of Nesogale talazaci. Taxonomy (NCBI): domain Eukaryota; kingdom Metazoa; phylum Chordata; class Mammalia; order Afrosoricida; family Tenrecidae; genus Nesogale; species Nesogale talazaci. Next base: position 7,265 of record PVJH01007343.1, on the reverse strand, counting down.
CTCTTTTGGAATATTTCTTCTTTGTTTATTTATAGTGGACATTTATCATTTTAACAAAGTCAAAACTATGGCCCTTTAAAATATGTATGGTAATCATTGAAAAATAAAACTGTGTGTGCATGTCTATGTGTTGTTCTAGGGACATATGCCTTGCTATATATTTATTTAAAGAAATATGAAATGTGAAAATGTGAACACCCAAAGGAGAATATGACCCTTTTAGAGAGAACTTGTTTCCACATAATATATAATGATGGTCTTTAGTATTTAAAGGATCTAATGACACTAGTCTTAAACTCTTTGCAAGAGTTGGAAAAATAAAACACTCCCATTTAGTTTTACAAAGTATATGAAAAACTCATAAAGGTCCTGTAGATAGAACTGAGAAGAGGAAAATTATATTAAAAGTCATTATCATCAAGTATGGATCATTTCATGAATTGCTAAAACGTTTTCAGCATTTTTTCAGAGAAGTATGTTTTCCTTTCTAACCTAATGATGTAATAAATTGCTTTAATACCATTATAATATTTAACTAATATCTCAATTCATAAAATGATTGATTAGCTATCATTTATATAATTTACATATTATAATAGTATTAAACTAATTTATTACACCATTAGTTTAGAAGGAAAATATGCATTTCTCACAAAATTGTGAATGATTATTTGTTAAATTCCAGCATATATATAAGGGTGCATCAAAAAGTTCATTGAAAATGGAATTATGAGATAATATAATTTTTCTATAAACTTTTAAATGGACATTCATATCTCAAGCTGACTCTCTACTTATACATTAAAAATGATCATTGTCAAGTACTAGCCAAATCTTCATTAATATGCATATGCCACACTTAGCAAAACTGATTTTCACTCTTAATATTATTAAATAACCTTTTTCCACTATAAGGTCAAATAAATGAAATTGGATTTGAAAGAGAAAGAACAGTTATGGTTATTGAAGATATGCGAGCATAATTATGATCATTTTCAGATGATGTGATAGCCTCCTAGGAGAATGAACTAAAATATAATAATTTGTGTAATGATAAAATAAAGATACAGAATCAATATTTTTCTATATGTCAATACTCTGTACCAACCAAGAGTTATTGACATATAAAATAGCTGTACATACATCACAATTGAATAACACATGAAGAAAATTTAAATGAGTAGTTTTCATTGAAGATAATAATCTTCAGTAGATAATCTTAACTAGCTAAATAGTATGGGGGATCCTTTACAAGGAATAAAACCAGTGTCCATTGTTTTCTATAATCTCTATTTTTAGTATAAATGAAATAAAACCCTCAAAGTAATTTTAGATACTCATAAACATCATTTTTTGTTGTTGTTATGTGCCATTGAGTAGGTTCTAATCCACAGATGATCTCATGCATAACAGAACAAAACACTGCCTGATCCTGCACCATCCTCACAACTGTTCCCACAACTGCTTGAGCCCTTTGTGTTACCCACAGTGTCAATTCATCTCTTTAAAAGGCCTTCCTTTTTTATGCTGTCCCTCTCCATTACCAAACATCTTGTCCTCCAGGGACTGGTCTCTCCTGACATGTCCAAAGTATGTAAGATGAATTCTTGCCATCCTTGCCTCTAAGAAATATTCTGACTATACTTCCAGGAGTGGTTTATCCTTCCAAAAGATAGGTTTATTCTTTTAGATCCTGTTTCATTTCTCTACATGTGGATTTACATCATTTCCAGCATCATTTGTTAAATAGAGCGTCACCTTCCCACTTGATGCTCAGATGTTTATATGCTAATGGTTTTATTTCTGGGTTCTCTATTCTTTTCCATTGGTCTGTGTATCTGTCATTATGCTAGGATCATGCTGTTTTGACCACTATGGCTTTGGAGTAGGTAAGAAAGTCAGGTAAAGCAAGGCCTCTGACTGTGTCCTTCTCCTTGAGGAGATCTCTGCTAATTCTGGTCTCCACCCTCCTCGTATGAAGTTGGTGATCAGTTTTCCCAATTCTCTGAAGGAGCTTGCTGGTATCTGAACTGAGATAGCACTGAACTTATAAAGTGCCCTGGGTAGGTTAGACATCTTTACTATATTGATTCGGCCAATCCATGAGCAAGAAATATTCCTCCATTTGTGGAGTTTGCTTTTTGCTTCCTGTAGTAGGGTTTTGTATTTTCTTGTAAAGGTCTTTTGGGTTTTTTTGTTAGATATATCCCTAGATATTTCAATTTATTTTTGGCTATTGTGAATGGAACTGCATTCCTGATCTCCTGTTCCATGATGTTGTGGGGGGAGGGGGGGGCGTGCAATGGAGGTTCAAAAGCGAAAGGATAACGGAGGGATCATGGCACTTACCCACGCAGCGGGAAAGTACAGGTCTTGTCTCCACAGAAGCTGGAGTGGGCGTGCAGATCTTACCATGAAACATGCAAACAGCAGAGACACATGGAAGGAGGCATGAAAAGGGAGAGCTACAAGGCCGGCCATAACCAGAGCCAGACTGACTGCCTCAATGGAAGTGGGTTTGGCAGAGAACAGGTTGTGGAGAGATGCCAGCATGCCATGCCCACATAGAGACAGGTGAACATGAAGGAAGAGAAAGAGAGCCAGTCTGGTCTCTATGCTGGCCCGATTCCTGCCCACGATGCTCAGAGGACTATGCCCCTGCAGAGACCTAAGCCACGGGGGGCAGTGGAATGGTGAGACTGGGCAAACAACAACAGGGCTTGTCACACTGTCTCCCTACAGACAGAGAGAAAGGACATTTCAGGGATCACATGGATGGGAAGCAAGGTGATCTGATCCCCCAAAATGAACTGAATCAAGAAGGGACCAGTCCTGGGAGGACAGCCGGGAGGAGAGAAAGACTCGACCGATGATGATTCCTGGCATTTGCAGGGGAGGGGGTAAGAAAGGGGGGCATGGACAGACTCAGAGATGGGGGAACAACATGTGGTCCACAACCAGTGGTGAGGAGGGTATGAGAGGCCTGATGGGGCCAAAGTAAGGTTAATGTAAAAGAGAAGAAGTTCTGAAACTCAAATGAAGGCTGAGCATGATAGTGGGACAGGAGGAAGGCAGAAGGAAATAAAGGAAGGAATGAGAAGGCAAAGCGCACTTGTAGACGCCTAAACACAGGCATTTATATATTCAAATATAATTATCTATGATAAGGTGGGACTAAATTCAGGTACATAAAGTTATAGGAATAGTACTAAGGCAGGAGCTGGACCTTGGGCCCCCACCCAGGCACTCCATCAATGCAAGAACACTTTGTTCTATGAATCTCTTATTTCAGGATGCTCACTGGCCCAATATGATCACTGAAGTCAAATAGGTGCATAAGAAAATGTGGTGAAGAAAACTGGTGACACCAGATATCCATATAGACTCTGGGGTCTCAAAGCCTGAAGATAAACAAATGGCCAACTAGCTGAGAAGTATCCAAATCCAAACAGAAGAAACACACCAGCCAGTGTGGCTGTGAGGTGTCCAAAGGATCAGGTCTCAGACATCAAACAGGAAAAAAAAAAGTATCACTGTTTACACACCTTCCTGAGATGATCCCTGAGGATAGGTGGGGGCATGAGCAAGAGTGGTGAAGATCGCTGATGGTACCCGGCTATCAAAAGATATACTGCCTGAGGTCATAAAGGCTTGAGGATGACCAAATGGAGCAAAAAAGCCCACCACAGAAGAAGCACACCAGCCTGTGCGATCATGAGGAGTGGAAAGAAGCAGATACTGGGCATCAAAGAACAAAAATCATATGTCCATCCTTCCGACATGATCTCTGAGGATGAAAGGGTGCAGACGCAGACAGAGCAAAGGAAACTGATGGCACCCAGCCACCACATGATAAAGTAGCTGGGATCTTAAAGACTTGCAGGTAAATAAGTGGCCATTTAGCGCAGAAACAGCAAAGCCAACATGGAGGAAGCACACCAATGTGTGTGATCACGAGGGGTCGAAGGGAGCAGATATCAAACATCAAAGAACAAGAATCAGATCAATAAGAATGAGGGGGAAAGCAGGGTGGGGATCCGAGGCCCACATGTGGGCAATTGGACACCCTCTTACCCGGGAGTCATGGGGAGGAGATGGGCCAGTAGAGATGCAGTGAGGTAGTGATAAAGCATACAACTTTCCTCTAGTTCCTGAAGACTTCCTCCCTCCAACTATCTTGGTCCCAACTCTACCTTACAAATCCAACTAGACTCGAGGAGATACACTGGCAGAGATCAGAGCTGGAAACACAGGGAACCCAGGGCGGATGAGCCCTTCGGGGGCAGTGGTGAGCATGGAGTTATCAGATGGGTAGAGGGAAGATGGGATGGAGAGAGGGAGCCAACTCTGAGGATCTACGTATTGCCTTCTATCTGGAGGACAGACACAGGGAGGAGTGGGCAGGGGAAGATGTCAGGCAGTGTAAGATATGACAAAACAATAATAATTTATAAAGTAATGAGGACTGAGGGTAGGGGGAACAAGGATCAAAGGGGAAGGAGGAGAAGCTGATATCAAGGGCCCGAGTGGAAGAGCGGATATTTGGAGAATGTTAATGAAAGCAGGCATGTGAAGGTGCTTGGCACAGTATATCTAATTGTGTGTTGTGACAAGTGATGTACGAGTCCCTGATGAAATGATTTAAAAAAGACAAGCTTTCAGTAACTTGTTTTCACATATTTCAAAAAGTATATAATCCTTAATCTTGCCTCATGTTTATGAACCTAACAAGATTCACAGGTTGCCATCAGCAGTCTGCTTACCTGTCATCATCTGTACCTACCTCTTTTGCAAGTGTATGAGGGGATTGGAGATACCATGGCTTGAATCAGGTGCACCTTAGTCTTTAACTGACATCTTTGCTTTATGTCATGTTGAAGAGGTCTTGTGTGGCATATTCTCCCAATACAGTGCATTATTTGAGTTATTGATTTGTGCTTTCATGAATGTTGGCTGTGGGCTCAAGTAAAGTGAAATCCTTGACAACTTCAATCTTTTCTTAGCTTATAGTGATATTGCTTATTGATCCTGTTTTGAATATTTTCCCCTTTATGCTGAGTTGTATTCCATATAGAGTGTCTTTATGCTCAGTCATGGTGGAATGGTACCTGGAATTAATGATCTTGATGTGGGAAAAGGCTGACTCACATAATTAAGTACAGCCGGAAAATGCAGTCAAGGAGGAAGCACATTTTCTTATGTTTGGGTACTTTCCCTCTGCGAGTAAGTTCCAGAACTGTTCATGCACTCTGGACTTTAGCTGAATGTTGGTTTGTAGTGTCAATATCTCCCATTCCATATCAAAGTGATGCGTTTCTGTCTTCTTACTTGGTCCTGCTCCCCCACTCATTTTAATACCCTATCTTATGCTTAAGAAAAAAAGCCAAGGTCTAAAAATTGGGGATAACTTGTCAGTTTTACTGCACTTTGCGCTTGTTTAGGCATTCATTTGCCACCCAAGATTTCATCTGAGTGGTTACGCTGTATATCAGTTAAGTGATGGGATTAATGATAGGCTTATGTTTATTTTTTAATGCCCTGTGATCTGCCCACACTACATTTGTGAACCACTAGTAGGTTGCGATCCATGCATTAAGCACCACTGAGATAGAGGTTCCAGATGAACACAGCTAAGTGCTTGGAATTCTCATTCTTCACCATGTTGACCAGAATTTTATATGACTCACACAAACCAATGCCTTTGCATAGATAATAAAATACAGGTAAACATCTTTTTAGTATCTATTCTCGGCTTTCAGCTAAGAACCATCCAGCATTAGCAATGAAACCATTCTATATCTTATTTTGAATCTCACTTGAATTCCTGCCAGTTCCCTGTGGATGTTCCTTTGCAATCATTTCAGAATTAACTTTAGCGAAAATTGACTTGTAAGTGATGATAATGATATTGCTCTATAATCCCCACCTGCTCTTGGATTCCTGTTCTTTTGGAGTGGGCAAAAATACTCCTATCCCAAGGTAATTCCAGGCCCCCAGGGGGCAAAAAGGAATCCCTGGGCAGCACAAAGAGTTAAGCTCTCAGCTACGAATTGAAAGCACAGATTCCACCCAGAATCTACCTGGGAAGAAAGATCTGGCCATCTATTTCACAAAGGTTCTAGCCTTTGAAATCCCCATGGGACACAATTCTCCACAACGTGTGGCTTCATCATCAGTTGAAATTGACTGGATGTTAATGTGTGTGTGTGTGTGTGTGTGTGTGTGTGTGTGTGTGATGGTTGAAATAATTAGGTGCTAAGCTACTAGCAGACAGGCTGGTAGTTGGAAAGTACTCAAAAGTCCCTCGGAAGAAAGTCTTGGAAATGTATACTCAGGGTCACCAGGAGTTGGAATGAACATGATGGCCCCCGATTTGAATAGATATTTTGGGTATTAAACTTTTCTAACTTTGCTCAAGACTTCACTCAAATGTTCAATTTTTCCAACCTATTGACTGTTTTCATTTTTACTGGCCTACCAATATCTTATTATGTGTACTATCTTAAATAAATAAATAAATAAATAAATAAATAAAATTCCTGCCTCAGTCTCCCATTTATCAATTCAGTTATTTCAATGTAAGAATCAGCAGTGGCCACGAGATGTCAAAAGGATCAGGCCTCACACATCAAACAGGAATAATTGTATCACTGTGAGTGATCTCCCATGAGACAACCACTGAAGACATGTGGGGATTGAACAAGAGCGGTAAAGATGGCTGATGGTACCCAGCTATCAAAAGAGGTGACATGTGAGGACTTAAAAGTTTGAAGGTGGACTAACGTTTATATGGCCCAGGAAAAACAAAGCCCACCTTAAAAGATGCACACCAGCCTGCACGACTATGAGTGGTGGAAAGACCCAGATATCAGGCATCAAAGAACAAAAATCATATTACTGTGTGCCCGCCCTCGCAGCAAGATCAAGGAAGACAGAAGGGAGCCGATGCAGACAGAGATGGGAAATCTGATGGCACCCAACTACTAAATGATAAAGCACCTGGAATTGCGAAGGCTTGAGGGTGAATGGATGGACATCTAGCCCAGAATCAGCAAAGCCCACATGGAAGAAAAACACTAACATGTGTGATCATGAAGGGAGCAGATATCAAACACCAAAGAATAAAAACCACGGCACTACGAATGGGGGGAGAGCAGAGTGGGGTACCAAGGCCCACCTGTGGGTAATTGGACACTGTTGCACAAGGTAGTCTTGGGGAGGAGACAGGCTAGTGAGGCTCAGTGAGGTGTCAACGGAGCATACAA